>JAHUXG010028026.1:0-23346 GCA_020740815.1 Sciurus niger | reverse complement strand
AGAAATTTGTCGATATCTTTGGTATTTTCTATTTTGTTGGAATATAGATTTTCAAAGTAACTTGTCATTATGTTATGTATTTTAGTGGTGTCTGTCATATTTTCTTTTTCATCACAAATTTTAGTAATTTGAGTTTTCTCTCTCTTTCTCTTTGTTAGTGTGGCTAAGGGTTTGTCTATTTTGTTTACTTTTCAAAGAACCAACTTTTTGTTTTGTCAATTTTTTGAATTGTTTCTTTTGTTTCAATTTCATTGATTTCAGCTCTGATTTTAATTATTTCCTGTCTTCTACTACTTTTGCTGTTGTTCTGTTCTTCTTTTTCTAGGGCTTTGAGCTGTAATGTTAGGTCATTTAGTTGTTGACTTTTTATTCTTTTCTTGAATGTGCTCCATGCAATGAATTTTCCTCTTAGTACTGCTTTCATAGTGTCCCAGAGATTTTGATATGTTGTATTGTTGTGCTCATTTACCACTAAGAATTTTTTTTATCTCCTCCCTGATGTTTTCTGTTATCCATGCTTCATTGAATAGCATATTATTTAGTCTCCAGGTAATTTCTGTTTTTTATTTTGTCATTGATTTCTAATTTCAATCCATTATGATCTCATAGAACACAAGGTAGTATCTTTATTTTTTTGCATTTACTAAAGGCTGCTTTGTGGCATAACATATGGTCTATTTTCAAGAAGGTTCCATGTGCTGCTGAGAAGAAAATGTATTTGCTCGTTGATGGATGGAATATTCTATATATTTCTCCTAAGTCTAAGTTATCGATTGTGTTATTGAGTTCTGTGGTTTCTTTGTTTAGTTTTTGTATGGAAGATCTATCCAGTGATAACAGCAGTGTTAAAGTCACCCAGAATTATTGTGTTGTGGTCTATTTGGTTCCTGGAATTAAGAAGGATTTGTTTGATGTACATGGATGCACTGTTGTTTGTGGCATAAATATTTACGATCGTTATGTCTTCCTGATTTATGGTTCCCTTCTGACTAACTTTGGCTTGAAGTCCACTTTATCTGAAATAAAGATGGAAACCCCTGCTTTTTTACTGAATCTGTGAACATGGTAGGTTTTTTCCCATCCTTTCACCTTTAGTCTGTGGATATCCTTGTCTATGAGATGAGTCTCTTGAAGGCAGCATATTGTTGGGTCTTTCCTTTTAATCCAATCTGGCAGTCTATGTCTTTTGATTGATGAGTTTAGGCCATTGACATTCAGGGTTATTAATGAGATATGATTTGTATTCCCAGTCTTTTGGGCTTATTTTTGGTTTTTAACTTAACTTGCTTTCTCCTTTGATTGGTTTTTCCTTTAAGGTAGTTCTTTCCTTTGCTGACCTACATTGTTGTTTTTCATTTCCTCCTCATGGAATATTTTGTTGAGAATATTCTATAGTGCAGGCTTTCTATTTGTAAATTCCTTAACTTTTGTTTTTCATGGAAGGATTTTATTTCATCTTCAAATCTGAAGGTTAGTTTTGCTGGGTATTGGATTCTAGGTTGACAACCAAGTTCTTTCAGAGCTTGAAATAATTTGTTCCAGGCCCTTCTAGCTTTTAGGGTCTTGGCTGAGAAATCTGCTGATATCCATATTGGTTTCACTCTATATGTAATCTGTTGCTTTGCTCTCACAGCCTTCAAAATACTATCTTTATTTTGTATATTAGGCATTTTCATTATAATGTGCCTTGATGTGAATGTGTTGTGATTTTGTGCATTTGGTGTTCTATAAGCCTCTTGTATTTGATTTTCCATTTCATTCTTCAGGTTTGGGAAATTTTCTGGTATTATTTCATTGAATAAGTTGTTCTTTCCTTTAGTTTGTATCTCTGTACCTTCCTCAATTCCAGTAATTCTTAAATTTGGTCTTTTCATGATGTCCCATAGTTCTTGGAGGTCTTGTTCATGATTTCTTACCATCTTCTCTGTTTGGGTAACTTTATTTTCAAGCTTAAATATTTTGTCTTCCTTGTCTAAGTTTCTGACTTCCAAGTGGCCTAGTCTTTTGGTGATGCTTTCCATTGAGTTTTTATTTGGATTATTGTTTCCTTCATTTCAAGAATTTCATTTGGGTTTTTTGAGAAATCTCTATCTCTTCGTTGATATGATCCTTTGCTTCCTGCAGTTGCTCTTTCAACTGCTTATTGGTATGATCATTCATTGCCTGCATTTGCTCTCTTATCTCATGAATCATTTAATTATGTATATTCTGCACTCCTTTTCTGGCATTTTTTCTACCATGCTATCACTGGATTCTATTAATATAGAATCTAGATTTGTTTGGATCATTTTCTTCCCTTGTTCTTTCATGTTGTTCACGTATCTTCCCCTCTAGCAGTGAACATCTGGGGTATTGCAGTTTCCCCCCATAAGCTTATAGTGACCCTATAGGCTTCCAAAATCTTTTCTTTAAGGGGGAGATCAATATTATCAGTGCCCAGTACAGACAATATGCAACCCTAAACCAAATAGCCCCTATGAAAATGTTGACAATATTGTCATAATAAACAGAATGAGTTCAATTATTATCTACAGAATAACAAATAGATTTGCAATAAGGTCTGCAGTTTCCAATGGAAGACAAAAAGGATGGGGAGGGGTGTAGGATGTAGCTGTTAATGGGATAAGAAAAGAGTACATAGAAGTTCTAGATCTAGAAAGAGTGAAAGTATAATCAAAAGAAGTTAGTTGCTAGCATGAGAAAAGGGAGAAAGAGACTCTGAGGAAACAGGTAAACAAAAGGAAAATAGAGCAAGAAAAGTAAAGAAATAAAAACTTAAAATTTTTCAAAAAGGAGAAAAAAAAAGAAAAGAAAATCTACACTATAACAGTCATGTAGTATTCAAACCTCCCAGTCTTCAGTAGCCTGATGTATGAGAAGTACCTGACAATGAGCTTCAAGTCTCCAGCAGGCGTCTCAAGATGAGATTTGCCCCACCTAAAGATGGGTGCTACCGCTTCCAGGATAATCCAAGATGGCTGCTCTGGCTTCTAAATGTGTGGGCAAATGGGGAGCTGCAGCTTGGGTATCCACGTGGTCAGTTGGAGATCCTGGAGGCACGTGCAGTCAGTTTGGGGGTCCTGGCGGCAGGGTGCAGTCAGTCGGTCTGGAGGTCCCAGAGGCAGGGAGTGGTCGGTTGGGCTGGGGGGTCCTGGACACGGGGCTCAGTCAGTCCTGCCAGGGGTCCTACAGGTCCTGGCTGTTTTCTCAAAATGGCAGCAGTCCCACGTAACCAAACCTGCAGGTACTGTGACAGTGGACTTCCAGGCAATAGGAGGCAGCAGGCAATCCACTGACAGTCTGCGGTCAGTCTGCTGGCTGCTGTTGGATGATCAGCAGGTGAACCTAGGGTGGTGGATGATGGGTAGGTGAAAGGCAGGCAATGGACAGGCAAAAGGCAGGTAAATGGTGGATGATAGACACCAGTGAGCAATCTGCACTCAAAAAGTACGCTGGCAGACTGCAGTTGATCGCAGTAGACAAATGGGGTAAACATCGGGGGATTGATAAGCAGCAAAAATTGCCTCACCGAGGAAGATATCCTCTGCTTGAAACTCGAGTTATGGAGCCACAAGGAATGCAGCCTCCCTCTAGTCTGCCATCTTGGATCTCCAACCCAAATTTTAAAAAAATATTTTTAGTTGTTCATAGGTATTTATTTATTTATTTATATGCAGTGCTGAAAATCAAACCCAGTGCCTCACACATGCTAGGCAAGTGCTCTACCACTAAGCTATTGGGAGGACCCCAGTCCTCCCAATTTTTTTAATGGGCAAAAAAATTGAAAGATCCTTCACCAAAGAAGATACATAGACAGCAAGTAAGCACATGAAACAACTCAACATTATGAACTGTTAGGAAAACCTAAACCAAAGTGCAAGATAAGAACTGCTACACACTTGTTAGAATGACTAGAACTAAAAGACTGATCCATACCTGGAAGTAGAGTATAATTTATAGAATACAGAAGGACTGATCAGCAGGAGTGGGTAACTGTATACATGTACTGGGAGCGGGCCCAAAAGTTGGGGAACAGGGCAGGGCTGCTGAAGAAAGGCCCTTTACCGTCATGAGTCTTTGACTAGACCTTGCAGAAAAGTATGGATCAAAATTTGTTGTTTTCTATTCCAGGGAGAATACTGGAAAGATCAGGGCCTAGGCTTTGCATTCCTTTTTAATAGTAAAAGACCATTAAAACACACAGTGCAGTTCATTAAAAAAAAAAAAAAAAAAAAAAAAAAAACACATAGGGACTGATCCTCCTGTCCTACTTTCTGGGATTGTGATTTCAAGGATTGAGGATTTTATTTCCAGTTGTCTTCTTGATCATTTTTAAAGCTATGTTTTTGAAATGGGTGCTGAGCCAATAAAGAATCTAGACAAGTAGAGATAACTTAGGGTAGAAAGAAGACTTTTCATTATGTTTGGGACAGGACTGCTAAAGAAAGACCCTTTAGGGACATGAATCTTTGACTAGGCCCTGCAGAAAACTATGGATAAAAATTTGTAAGATGCTACGAGCTCAAGTTTTTTGCAAATTATTGCTTCTGTAAGCATCAAAATGGAGGTCACTTGGAACAAACATATTTATGAGAAGAGTAAAGGGATAAAGGTTGCCTAGCAAACCTGTTGTCCTAAAGAATTTTAGAACATGAAAAATGATGGACTGATAATCAGTTAATAATAGAATTATAGTCATTAAATCTAATTTCTATTGGCAAATGGACTATGAGTACAAGATTCACGCCTGTCACATTTAGGCCAAAACATTTGACTGCTGGCACAGGACCTTCAGCTCTCCCTTTCCTTGCTCAGATAAGATCAGGAGGCTGAGCCACAAGATGGCGAGTCCCACTATCTTGAGTCCTGAGAGATATGGTGATTTTTTTTTTTATCATACCATATAGTAGCCTATCCTGACAAATAGATTTATCTAGCTTAATTCTTTCCTTATCTTCACTCCTTTCTTGGGACTTAGAGAAAGCTTGCATTCACCCCTAGGAAGTAGAGGGAATGAGTTGAACGGGTGGATTTGAAAGGGAGGGGAGAAAGGAGAAAGTACATTTGGCTAGCAGCAGTGACTATAGAATTGCTTCAGGTTCTTGAAAGGGCAAGAGAAAGAGAAAGAAAGGATAGATGGAGAGATTACTGAGGTCTATATGTTTTTTCCTCATTCCTGTGTGTGTTATGGTCCATCTTGAAGAGATCAGGAGTTAACAAATGCTGATCAATGCCCAGGTTTTCTTGATTCCCACCCCTTTGTCTACATGAAGAGGTCCTTCCCTGGGAAGTCTTTGAGCGATGACTGAGGAGAAAGAAAACTGGTGTGGAAATCTTGACTGAGTTTCCAGTGGCTCTGACCCTAGATGCTCATAAAATTGTTTTGAGGACTTAATATGGATACAAAAGTTAGCTCCTCTGGTTGCATAGTCTGTGAAGTTGTTATGGGAATCTCAGTCCTTGTCCCTGATGCTGACCCAATAACAAGGAGAAGGTTTTGAGAAAAAGGGAAAAGAAGTTTTATTGATTTTCTAACAAATAAGAAAAGCAGACTCAAGTCTCAGAGTCTGTGATTGTCTCTGCCAGAAGAAGCAGAAGGTTTGGGGTTTGGGATTTTGTTTGTTTGTTTGTTTTTATTAAAAGAATTATAGTTATACATTGTAAATGGGTTCATCCTAACAAAATCAAACCTGCATGGAATCTGACCCACTCATCAGTCTCTGCTCTTCCCACTTCCCGTTCTTCCTCTACTACACCCTTCCTTCCCTTGCTAATTCATTTATCCACCTTTGATTGGTGCTTTCCACACACACATAAAGGTGAAATTCTCTGTGGTATATTTATATGTGTACAAAACGTGATTATGTTAAATTAATTCCACATTTCCTTCCCTTTCCCATACCACCTACTTCTCTCCTTCTACCCCATTGATCTTCCCTACATCTTTATAATATCTCATCCCTCCTTCTCACCCTTATTTTGCTCTAGCTTCAGCATATAAGAGAAAACATTCAACACTTGATTTTCTGAATCTGGATTATTTCAGTTAGCATGATGTTCCATCCATTTACTGGCAAATGTCATAATTTCATTCTTTTTTTTTATTGTAAATAAATGGGATACATGTTGTTTCTCTGTACATGGCATAAAGGTATACCATTTGTGTAATCATAAATTTACACAGGGTAATGTTGTTTGATTCGTTCTGTTATTTTTTCCCTTCCCCCCCACCCCTCCCACCCCTCTTTTCCCTCTATACAGTCCTCCCCTTCTTGCATTCTGGGCCCCCCTCCTATACCCTAACCTCTAACCCTAACACTAAACACCTCCCACTCCCCATTATGCTGTCATCATCCCACTTATTAGATATTCATTAGTACCTTTGGTTTTTTGAGATTGGCTTATCTCAGTTAGCATGATATTCTCCAATTTCATCCATTTGCCTGCAAATGCCATAATTTTATCATTCTTTATGGCTGAGTAATATTCCATTGTATATAGATACCACAGTTTCTTTATCCATTCATCAATTGAAGGACATCTAGGTTGGTTCCACAATCTGGCTATTGTGAACTGAGCAGCTATGAACATTGATGTGGCTGTATCTCTGTAATATGCTGATTTAAGTCCTTTGGGTATAGGCCAAGGAGTGGGATAGCTGGGTCAAATGGTGGTTCCATTCCAAGTTTTCTAAGGAGTCTCCCCACTGCTTTCCAGAGTGGCTGCACTAATTTGCAGCCCCACCAGCAATGTATGAGTGTACCTTTCTCCCCACATCCTCGCCAACACCTGTTGTTGCTTGTATTCTTGATAATCGCCATTCTAATTGGGGTGAGATGGAATCTTAGGGTGGTTTTGATTTGCATTTCTCTTATTACTAGAGATGTTGAACATTTTTCCATATGGTTGTTGATTGCTTGTAGATCTTCTTCTGTGAAGTGTCTATTCATTTCCTTAGCCCATTTGTCGATTGGATTATTTGCATTCTTGGTGTAGAGTTTTTTGAGTTCTTATAGATTCTGGAGATTAGTGCTCTATCTGAAGTATGATTGGCAAAGATTTTCTCCCACTCTGTAGGCTCTTTCTTTGCATTGCTGAGAGTTTCCTTTGCTGAGAGAAAGCTTTTTAGTTTGAATCTATCCCAGTTATTAATTCTTGCTTTTATTTCTTGTGCTATGGGAGTCCTGTTGAGGAAGTATGGTCCTAAGCCGACATGTTGAAGCTCTGGACCTACTTTTTCTTCTATAAGATGCAAGGTCTATGGTCTGCTTCTGAGATCCTTAATCCATTTTGAGTTTAGTTTCGCGCATGGTGAGAGATATGGGTTTAGTTTCATTCTGTTGCATATGGATTTCCAATTCTCCCAGCACCATTTGTTGAAGAGGCTATCTTTTCTCCATTGCATATGTTTGGCCCCTTTGTCTAGTATGAGAAAATTGTATTTATTTGGGTTTGTGTCCGTGTCCTCTATTCTGTACCATTGATCCACCTTTCTATTTTGGTACCAAAACCATGCCGTTTTTGTTACTATTGCTTTGTAGTAGAGTTGAAGATCTGGTATTGCGATACCCCCTGCTTCACTCTTTCTGCCAAGGATTGCTTTAGCTATTCTGGGTTTTTTATTCTTCCAGATGAATTGCATAATTGCTTGCTCTATTTCTGTAAGGTACATCATTGGGATTTTAATTGGAATTGCATTGAATCTGTATAGCACTTTTGGTAGTATGGCCATTTTGACAATATTAATTCTTCCTATCCAAGAACATGGGAGATCTTGGCATCTTCTAAGGTTTTCTTTAATTTCTTTCTTTAGTGTTCTGTAGTTCTCATTGTAGAGGTCTTTCACCTCTTTTGTGAGACTGATTCCCAAGTATTTTATTTTTTTCGATGCTATTGTGAATGGGGTAGTTTTCCTAATTTCTCTTTCTGAAGATTCATCACTTATGTATAAAAATGCATTGGATTTATGAGCATTGATCTTGTAACCTGCTACTTTACTGACTTCACTTATGAGTTCTAAAAGTTTTCTGGTGGAATTTCCAGGTTCCTCTAAATATATAATCATGTCATCAGCGAACAGGGATAGTTTGAGTTCTTCTTTTCCTATTCATATCCCTTTAATTTTTTTGGTTTGTCTAATTGCCTCTGGCTAGAGTTTCAAGGACAATGTTGAATAGAAGTGGCTGAACGAAGGATCCCTTCCTTGTTCCAGTTTTTAGAGGGAATGCTTTCAGTTTTTCACCATTTAGAATGATATTAGCCATGGGCTTAGCGTAGATGGCCTTTACAATGTTAAGGAATGTTCCCACTATCCCTATTTTTTCTAGTGTTTTGGGCATGAAGGGGTGCTGTATTTTATCAAATGCTTTTTCTGCATCTATTGAAATAATCATGTGATTCTTGACTTTAAGTCTATTGATATGGTGAATGACATTTATTGATTTCCTGCTGTTGAACCAACCTTGCATCCCTGGGATGAAACCCACTTGATCATGGTGCACTATCTTTTTAATATGTTTTTGTATGCGATTTGCTAAAATTTTGTTGAGAATTTTTGCGTCGATGTTCATTAAGGATATTGGTCTGAAATTTTCTTTCCTCGATGTGTCTCTGTCTGGTTTAGGAATCAGGGTAAGATTGGCTTCATAGAATGAGTTTGGGAGAGTTCCCTCCTCTTCTATTTTCTGGAATACTTTGAGGAGTATTGGAATGAGTTCTTCTTTAAAGGTTTTGTAGAACTCGGCTGAGAACCCATCTGGTCCTGGACTTTTTTTTGTTGGTAGGCTTTTGATGACTTCTTCTATTTCATTACTTGAAAATGGTCTATTTAAATTGTGTATGTCCTCCCGTTCAGTTTAGGCAATTCGTATGTCTCTAGAAACCTGTTGATGACTTCGAAATTTTCTATTTTGTTGGAGTATAGATTTTCAAAATAGCTTCTAATTATGTTTTGTATTTCAGTCGTGTCTGTTGTGATATTTCCTTGTTCATTCCGAATTTTAGTGATTTGGGTTTCTCTCATCTTCTCTTTGTTAGTGTGGCTAAAGGTTTATCAATTTTGTTTATTTTTTCGAAGAACCAACTATTTATTTTGTCAATTTTTTGTATTGTTTCTTTTGTTTCAATTTCGTTGATTTCAGCTCTCAGTTTAACTATTTCCTGTCTTCTACTACTTTTGGTGTTGGTCGGTTCTTCTTTTTCTAGGGCTTTGAGCTGTAGTGTTAGGTCATTTATTGATCTAGTTTTACTTCTTTTATTGAATGCGCTCCATGAAATAAATTTTCCTCTAAGTACTGCTTTCATAGTGTCCCAGAGATTTTGATATGATGTTTCTTTGTTCTCATTTACCTCTAAGAATTTTTTAATTTCCTTCCTAATATCTTCTGTCATCCATTCATCATATAATAGCATATTGTTTAATCTCCAGGTGTTGGAGTAGTTTCTGTTTTTTACTCTTTCATTTATTTCTAACGTCAATCCATTATGATCTGATAGAATACAAGGTAGTGTCTCTATCTTCTTGTATTTGCTGACATTAGCTTTGTGGCATAATATATGGTCTATTTTAGAGAAGGATCCATGTGCTGCTGAGAAGAAAATTGTCGTTTCTCTTGGTTGGGTGTTAAGTCTATAATGTCCTGTTAAGTCTAAATTAGTGCTGATTGTGTTTGATTGAGTTCTATGGGGTTCTTTCTTTGTTCAATTTTTGACTTTGGAGATGCTTTCCATTGGTTAGAGAGCATGGTTAAAATCAACCTGTATTATTGTGTTAATGGTCTATTTGGTTTCTAAAATTGGAGGATTTGTTTTTAACATACATGGATAACCACTGTTTGGGGCCATAGATGTTTATGATTGTTATGTCTTGCTGATTTAAAGTTCCATTAAGCTGAATGGATTGTCCTTCTTTATCCCTTCTGACGAACTTTGGCTTGAAGTTCACATTATCTGAAATGAGGATGGATACTCCAGCTTTTTTGCTGAGTCCATGTGCATGGTATGTTTTTCCGCATCCTTTCACCTTTAGTCTATGGGTATCTCTTTCTATGAGGTGAGTCTCTTGCAGGCAACATATTGTTGGATCTTTCTTTTTAATCCAATCTGCCAGTCTATGTCTTTTGATTGATGAATTCAGGCCATTACATTCAGGGTTATTATTGATATAAGATTGTTGTATTCCGGTCATTTGGCTCATTTTAAACATTTTATTTATTTAATTACACATTATTTATTTAGTTTTTGACACATCTTGGTTCCTCCTTTATTTGACAGTTCATCTTTTAGATAATTCCCTCCTTTGCTGATTTATCCTTCTTTGTTTTTTATCTCTCCTCATGAATATTTTGCTGAGAATGTTCTGTAATGCTGGCTTTCTTTTTGTAAATTCTTTTAGCTTTTGTTTATCATGGAATGATTTTATTTCATTGTCAAATTTGAAGGTAAGTTTTGCTGGGTATAAGATTCTTGGTTGGCATCCATTTTCTTTCAGAGCTTGAAAAATGTTGTTCCAAGCCCTTCTAGCTTTTAGGGTCTGGATTGAAAAATCTGCTGATATCCGTATTGGTTTCCCCCTGAATGTAATTTGGTCCTTTTCTCTCACAGCCTTTAAAATTCTGTCTTTATTTTGTATGTTAGGTATTTTCATTATAATGTGCCTTGGTGTGGGTCTGTTGTAATTTTGTGTATTTGGAGTCTATAAGCCTCTTGGACTTGATTTTCCATTTCATTCTTCAGATTTGGGAAATTTTCTGATATTATTTCTTCAAATAGATTGTTCATTCCTTTGGTTTGTTTCTCTAAGCCTTCCTCAATCCCAATAATTCTCAAATTTGGCCTTTTCATGATATCCCATAGTTCTTGGAAGATTCGTTTCATGATTTCTTACCATCTTCTCTGTTTGTTCAACTTTGTTTTCAAGGGTAATATTTTGTCTTCATATCTTGAGGTTTCTGTCTTCCAGTGTTTCTATCTATTGGTTATGCGTTCGATGGAGTTTCTTAATTTGGTTTATTGTTAATTCCTTCATTTACACACAGGAATTCTGTTTTTGTTTTTTTTTCAGTAATCTCTAACTCTTGTTGAAATGAATCTTTTGGCTTCCTGTATGTGCTCTTTTAACGTATGATGGTGCTACATCATTCTGCCTGCATTTGCTCTTTCATCTCATCATTCATGCTGCATTTGCTCTTTCATCTCATCGTTTGCTTCCCTAATCATTTTAATTATGTACATTCTGAACTCCCTTCTGTCATTTCTTCTGCCATGCTGTCGTTGGATTCTATTGATGTAACATCTAGATTTGTTTGGGGCATTTTCTTCCCTTGTTTTCTCATATTGTTCAGGAATCAGTGAGTCATTAAGATATTGCAGATTTCCTCTATTGACTTATAATTTCCCTGAAGATTGCTAGTATATCCCCTCTTATCCTTCAGTAGCCTGCAGTCTTGGAGGAAGTTGATAATGCAGTGCTCCACAAGGAAGCTGCCTCTTTAGGGTTGGTGATCCTCAGGTGGGGTATATTCCCTGATAGTGGGCAGAGGTGCCTCCACTTGTTGACCAATGATCATCCAAAGGGGAACTAGGCTGTGGGCTGAGGCAAGGCCTGTTTGTGCCTGTGTCTCTGGTTTTACTGTCCTTGTGGGAAAACCTCACCCGGCAGGGAAGACTCACCTGGTGGGGAGGTCTCGCTTGTCAGTTCCCCTCCTAGAGGTTCCACTCAATCTACAACTACCACCTGGGCTGGGCTGTCTTCCTCTGCAACGTTCCCAGGGGCCTGGACCTACCTCCTGGGCCTGGGAGCCTCACCCTTCACAGGCGAGTCTCCTTAGGCTGCCTCTCCTCAGAGAATCTGCCCGCAGTCCTGGAAACTTCGCTCCGCCCCAGGCGTGTCTCTGTGCGGCTCTTCCACCAAGAAGCTGGTCCTGGGACCCTGCTCTGCACCTAATTGCCTGGCTATGTGGCCCCTCCTCTGAGCCGCTGCCTGGAGCCCCGTACAACAGCTCTGAGACCCAGAGACCCGCCACACACCTCTTCCTCTGCACAGCCGCCCGGTGTTCCGATGCAGTCACTAGGAGTCCAAACAACTCACTTTGCGTCTCCTCCTCCCGCCAACCGCCCGTAGCCCTAGGCAGTCACTCCGAGTCCAAGTGACCTGCCCTGTTCCTCCTCCTCCTTGGGGTAACCCCCCGGGTGTTCAGGAGCGGTGGCTCTGAGACCAAGTGATTCACTGTGCTCCTCCTCCAGGCAGGCCACCGGTGTTCAGGAGCAGTCGCTTTGAGTCCAAACAACTCACCACTCGCCTCCTCCTCTGGCAACCGCCTGTGGCTCTGATACAGTCACTCCTAGACCAAGCGACCCGCCGTGCTTCTCCTCTTCCTTGAGGCAACCCCCCGGTGTTCAGAAGCGGTCGCTCTGAGTCTAAACAGCTCGCCACGCAGCTCCTCTTCAGGCAGCCGTCTGGAGCCCCAGTGGTTGCTCCGAGTCCAAGCGCTGTGATGAGCCGCCTCCTCTACGATGATCCCAGTGGTCCATGTTTACCGCTCCAGTGGGGAGAGGGGCGTCTCACCGAGCGACTCTACTTCACAAAGTTCCCTGCGTTCCAGGACTACCGCCCCATCCGGGACGCCTCCCCAACGGGAGAGACTCACCCGGCGGCTTTGAGTTGGTCCCAAGTCTCTCACTATCTCCTCTTTTGAATCCTGCGTCCTGGAGCAACATGAAAGGCAGTCGCCCTCTAGTCCGCCATCTTGAAAACCCCAGCAATTGTGTTTTAGCAAGCCCTCTAGGTAATATGATGTATACTGAGTCTAAGAACCATTTCTGCAGCCACTATCTTATATTACGATTTTTTTCACTCAATATCATCATACTTGTATCTTAATACCATGATTAATCTTATTCTAATTAGAATGGCTATTATCAAGAACACAAACAATAATAGATGTTGACATGTATGTGGGGAAAAAGGCACGCTTTTACATTGCTGATGGAGTTGCAAATTGGTGCAGCCACTCCGGAAAGCAGCATGGAGATTTCTCAGAAAAATTGGAATGGACCCACCTTTTGACCCAGTTATCCCACTCCTTGGTTTATACCCAAAGGACTTAAAATCAGCATACTACAGTAATACAGTCACATCAATGTTTATAGCAGCTCAATTCACAATAGCTAGATTGTGGAACCAACCTAGATGCCCTTCAATTGATGAATGGATAAAAAAGCTGTGGTATATATACACAATGGAATATTTTTCAGCCATAAAGAAGAATAATATTATGGCATCTGGGTGGAATTGGAGAATATCATGCTAAGTGAAATAAGCAAACCCCAAAAAAACAAATGCCAAATGTTTTCTTTGATAAGTGGATGATGATATATAATGCGGGGGGTGGGGTGGGGGTGAGAAAGGAATGCAGGAACTTTAGATTACATAGTGGAAAATGGGGGGAGTTATGAAAAATGGTGGAATGAGACAGACATCATTATCCTATGTACATGTATGATTACATGAATGGTATGAATCTACATTGTGCACAACCATAGAAATGAAAAGATGTACCCCATTTGTGTACAGTAAATCAAAATGCAGTCTGTAAAAAATAAAAAATAATTTTAAAAAATGAATGAATGAGCAATTGAATGTTAAGTCCGTCATCTAGTCTAGAGAATAGTTTTAATTTGCATTTCCCTGAAAGATAGGCAACTTTTCATATTCTTATGGCCATTTGTGTATCTTCTTTTGTGAAATTCAAGTCGTTTTTCATTAACACCCACCTTTGCAACATTTTTTTAATTTGGGTTGACTGCTTTTTTCTATTGACATGTGAGTTTTTCAAATACTTTTACCTAATTGGTTTTTGGATGCTTGAGTTGCAGATACCTTTCCCCAGTCTGTGGCTTATCTTTTCAGTCTCTGAACGGTATCCATTTATGGACAGTTGTTGAATTTAATGACTAATTTTTCCTGTATCATTAAGTTATTTCTGTAATCCATTTAAGAAATCTTTGCCTACATGATACAGCCAATTTAGTGTTAGTAAATTTTATCAACCATATCACAGTATTGGAAACTACAACCTAACTAGAACTCTCCATGTTAACGACTCTGGTAATCCATTTGACAATGGTGTATGCTGTGTTTCTCAATGGTATGAGGGATTCTTCTGGAGTCATATCCCCTCCTGCTCCACTCCCCAAAACCTGACATCTAGCCCCAAAAAACTTTCTCTGTGATTCTTCCTGGTTTTTTGTTTGTTTGTTTGTTTATTTTTCCATCCTTGGCACCCACAGTACCACTAGTTGGGTTGCCTTCTATGTGAAATATTCAGAAGGCTCCTTCATACTAAATAATATCAATAAACAAAACTGTAATAAATCTACTTTAATAGTCTACTTGGCTTTCATTAATGATTCAAGAATTGAATGGCTTTCCATCAAAATAGAAAGGCACTATGCCAGGTGGGCAAAAAGTTGTTTTTGTAAGGTATAAAAAACCAGGGTAGAGCTGGGGAGATAGCTCAGCTGGTAGTGTGCTTGCCTCGCAAGCACAAGGCCCTGAGTTTGATCCTCAGTACCACAACGACAACAACAACAAAAAAAGCAGGGTAGCACAAAACCCAAAAACCAGATTGGTAAACAACAGATTGCTTCAGATTGCTTTCTTTGTAAGGAGAGGGTACTACCTTGTCATGCTGGTTAAACCTGACCTGTTTGGGGATTTAGCTGCCATCTCCCTTCTGATTTCTCAGGTCAGTTCTTATCAGAAGATTTAGATTTTGGTTTGTTGACATGTAACTCTATCTTGAGTGATTCAGTTTAGGATTGATCTGTTGAGGGCTTAGTGCAGAAGCTAAGTACAATGGTTGTTGTCTTAATCCATTTTCTGTTGCTATAGTCGAATGTCACTAAGTGATAAAGAACAGGTTTTGCCAGATGCAGTGGCACATACCTGTAATCCCAGCAGCTCGGGAGACTGAGACAGGAGGATTGCAAGTTCAAAGCCAGCCTCAGCAAAAGTGAGGTGCTAAGCAACTCAGTGAGACCCTGCCTCCAAATAAAATACAAAATAGGACTGGGGATGTGATTCAGTGGTTGAGTGCCTCTAAGTTCAATCCCCAGTACATCTCCCCACCCCCAATAAAAGAACAAAGGTTTTGTCAGTTCATGATTCTGAAGACTGGAAGATCCAAGATTGAAGGTCTTCATCTGGGGAGGGCTTTCTTACCAATAGGGACTCTATGCAGAGTACTGAGGTGGTGCAGAGCACTTACAAGAGACAGAGCTAAACTAGCTTTTATAATGACCCAGTTTCAAGATAACACATCAATCTATTAATCCATGGTCATGTCATAAAGGTCCCATCTTTTCCCACCTTTTAATACAATGGGATTAAATTTCAAAATGAATCTTGGTGGGGACATTTGAACTATAGAAACCTCCATAAATTTTATTTAACAAGAATGACAATGATTATTAATATTGAATTATCTGTTCTTCACAGGAAGGAAATATCACCAGAACTAGTGTGATATCTACCAAATTAACAAGTGAATTCAACACACCATCAGGGTATACCTGGGACACCCTGCCAGGACACATCTGGAATGTAGCCTTCGAATAGCTTCTTTAAAAGCCCTCTGTTTTCTCTGATGTCCCAGAACCACAGCCTCTGGGACAGGAGTCCCCTATGTTTCTTCTTTGCCAGTAAAGCAATAAGCCTTCTTTTTCCTTTATCTCAAAACTGTGTCCTCATTATTAAATTGGTATGAATTGGCATAGGGGACAAGGACTGAGCTTTCAGTAACAAAATTGGTGACCACAAAGGGACCCCAGAGCAACCCCCACTCCAGCTTTCTTGAGCAGGCCTGGCATTATAAGCAACCCCAATTCCATGCTGAAGACTTAAGATGAACTTTTTGAGAGCTGACTGCTGGAAAGTCAAATCAGGCCAGTGTGTCTCAGATTGAGCCAGAGGAGCTATTCCTGTGAGTACAGGGAAGGATTGAGGGACCATTCCAGCATCTGCTGAAGCCCCTTTTGCTTTGGGGAAGTCCCACCTCACTTCCCTGAACTATATGGAGTACTCCATCTTGGTCTACTTTGAGAAAAAAGAAACTGAACACAGTAAATTCACAACACCTTGGCTGTTTGGTAAGCTCCCCTGGTGTGCCCAACAAGACCCTTGATTCTACACATCTGATTCCCCTTTGTGGGAACATCTGGACCCTCTTTGTGGGGACATCTGTGGTGACAGTGGTATAGAAGTCATAGTTAAGTGGAATTGGGAACTTGGGGGGATTTTTCCCTCTGTGGTCTGCTTTAAAGGTTCCCATCTGTTGGCTAGAGTTTGGAGGATCCTCTCTATCTCTCTCTCTATGTTTTTTTGTTTGTTCCTGTTTCTGGACCTTTAAGACATGGACACGACCGTGTTGATCCTACAGATTGTTACTTAGGAAAGAACTTGGCTGAATGGGCCATCTGTAGAAATAAACCCATCTAAGAAAAAGATGATGTTTTACCATAACAATCTGGTCTTTGAATGGTTTTCTGAATTATTGTACAATCTTGCAGTTAGAGTTGGTCTGTCAAAGATAAGTGAAAGAGTCTGTATGTACAGGCATGTATGCAATTACATAATGGAACTATAAACAGTCAAATACTAAGTTGGATGCAAAAAGGTGCAACCTCTTATGTGCGAGTATAGCAGAACCCCAAAGGAAAGGATTTAAATAAATTTTTAAAAAATCCTTTCAACCAGGGATGACAGTCTGCGTAGTGCTTCTCAGCCTGGTCCCAGGCAGTTGTAAATTATCCTGCTATGGGTCAGGTACACCAGTTCTGGGGAAAAGGAAAAGAAAAAAAGAACCCAGGAAATCTGCTTGGTCTATAGAGATATGTGCAAAGACAACCTGGCCTCTACCCTGCTTTCCAGCTACTCTTTGTATATGGGAATAAAGTTGGAGTTTGAGAACAGGGCTTAGTTCACCACTTCTGCAGACAAATGAAACCTATATGGGCCATAGGCCTCACCTCTTTTCTTTCTGGGTTCTTGTCTCATAGGTTCAAAGAATGAAATCCACAGATGGTGTCAGAGGGCAAAAATAAAAGAAATAAAATTATTTTTGAATGAGAGAAAAAAAGATGGAACTCCCTGTGATGTGAGGGGGAAACTGGTGGAAAGATTGTCCACTTCAGGATACTAGTCTGGGGACTTAAGGTTTCTGGATAAAGGCAGCGATCAGGGTCTATGCTGAACAGACATTAAAAAGTGTTGAAGCTAATTGTTGGAATCTGTGCTATACAGACGTGGGAAGGTATCAAGACCCATGACGTTCTATTTGACTGTGTCCATCTTGTCCTTATGTCTGAATTTTCTGTAGCCTCCATTTGTGTCCACCCCCGTTTCCATTTTTCCACTGGGACAAAGGAGTAAACTAGAATACTTAACCTCACAGAGTTGGCTTTACATTTGAAAAAAAAAAAATCTTATTTGGGGCACCATTATCCTCATTGTTTGATTAACTAACCTATCTTGTGGGGGTGGGGTAAGGGTAAAATCTGCCAGTTACAGGAACAAGGCAATGAGTTCCAGTACTATTAAATTATAACCTGGGGACAAAATAGTCTCCCCATTTAAGATCTGACAGGATGTCCCATTTGACCAGGGGACACTTCTAGTTGCAGCCCTGCCTGTTGCCCATAGAGTTAAAATACAAGGGCCTCCCCAAGTTCCCATGTATGCAAGTGCCTGTGTCTTGGCCCTGCTGATTTCTGCAGAGAGAGGTCCCTATCAATCTCTGTGTGGTCCGTATGAGCTTCACTGAATAGAGGGCCCTAGATACATACTTATATAAAGAGAGAGAGTCTCTAGGTATAATTGACAGTGGGGAACTCACTTAAAGTCAATGGCACTATGATGATGATAAGGGAGACTGTTCAAACAGCAGTACCCTGTGTTCCAATCCCTTGAGTGCAAACTGGCAGGAAAAAGATTTAAGGCACAGTTTTTTAAATATGCCAGACTGTCTGATTCCTCTCCTGGGATAAAATTTGTTGCATAAATTAAAGCTACAGATAACATTCTCACCCAGAAGGCAACAATTTTATTTGCAAGTGCCTCCCAGGATAAGAAACAGAGTCAGTTCTGCTGGAGGTCTACTAGAAGTGAGTAAGGCCTTTTAGGCCAAAGGGACCCTGAGAGAGTGATCAACTTTATCTTAACCAATATTTATTTTAGGATAAAATAATTTGCCCCAGGGAAAAAAAAATAATGCCTAAAGAGAGGGATTCATTCTTTTCTGGACAGTTGTTTAAAATGGGAATTGAATCAGTAGTTATACCACTCTGCCTGTTAAAAAACCTCACATTGAGTGAGTGAGTACCAATTTGTGCAAGACGCGAGAGCTATAAATATTTATTAAAGTGTGATGTCCATTGCTTTTAGGATTTTTCTTTGTCAGAGAAACAGATGACTTAAAATTTTGACCAGGCTTGATTTTGATGAATAACCTAAGTATATGTGACCATATATATATGATCATATACACTATATATATGTATATTATGTGACTATATGTATATAAATATATGAGACTTTATGACTGTTATACACACACACACACACACACACATCTGAAACAAATGTTTGTCTGAACTTTAAATGTTCCATAAACGTTTAGAAAATGAAAGTTCACATAGGTTTAATCAGTAAGTGTTATCTTTTATAAACTGCATCTGGGGTAAAAAAAAGCCCATGTTATCATTTGAAAAACTGGCTGTATCTATCTGCTGTGACAAAGTCTAGTTCTGATCATTAACACTGTTCCCTAAATGTATAAGAGACTTAAGGCTATCCTTGATTTTTGCTAGCACTGCTAAAATCTACAAGTCTTTAATTATCTGTGGATTCTGAATTTTCCTAGGAAAATTAAACCTAGTTAATACAAGGACATCCATGTAATTATGACACTATTAGTTCTTCTCTGTATATTAAATATATTCATATTCTTCTAGCATACAAGTTTTAAAATATAAAGCTTAGGAGAGCACTTCATCAAGCTGGTGTTCTCCAAACTAAAGTTGTCTATAAAGGTAATTTTAGACTTATAGAAACAAAATTTCATTGGGGATTTATTTATATCACTTAATGTTCTATAATTGGACCTCTTATCATTAAGATGTATGTAAAATTTTGTTACTTTTCACACTGGAACAGGAATTTAAATGCATTTTAGGAATTTAAATGTATTTTAGGAAAGTAATAAGGACAGTCTTATCTGTTTAAAGGTGAAGTCATGAAACATGAAAGCATTTTGCCACTTTTTCCACAAAAAGAAAGTTAAAAGCTCTCTTAGCTTTTGTTTGATTCATGTTTTAGATGTAATATTGTATTATTTGTGAGAGTTCCCCCCTTACCTGAGATAAGGCTCTGCCTCCCACCTTACTGTATGTTAGAAAGGCTTCCAAATAGGCTAGACATGAACTTATTTAGAGTTGTGTTCAAAAGATGAAATTTTTATTGTAAAGATTACTGTGATCTCAAAATAAATAGGAGATACATAACTAGGTAAGGTTTGAGATTATGAATTTTAATGTTTTTTGGATTATAGTTATACAAACTGAATATGTTTTTGCTATTGTTAATTTCATCTTGTATTTTCCTTGTAAACTTTATAACTGTTGACTGTTAACATTTTGCAGACGTACTCCTTCTACTAGAAAAACCTGAGTTAATTTGAGATAATAAGCCATCCCTTATAGGACAGACAGGATATAAGGCTAACTACCAGTGCTAATATTGACTTCCAATTAAATTTGACTGTAAAATTAAAACCTATTACTCCACTTAAAGACTGGTAAAACTGGTCTGCTGAGTGTTTAAAACCAGAAACTTGAAGACTAAAGTCAAGGAAGTAAAAGGGCTAAGGAAAAAGCAGCCATTATTTGGCCCTTGCCCTCTGACATCAGACAATACCCAGAAAATGATGGGACCCCTCTAAGGGCTCTGAAACTCTGGTGAGTCACCTGATCTGCTAATCAGGGAGATGGAGAGAACCCTAAAGAACAGGAAGCCAACCACTGCACAAAGAGGAGGGTCATTGGAGAAGGAAATGTCCCTGATACTTCCAAGAGAAGCCATGTATGGTCAGCAGGACCCTGACCCATGGCAGATGGCATCACCAGTAGAGGAAATCTAAAGGAGCCAAGAGTCTTCGCACACATCCCTGAGAGTGATCTCTGAGGAATCTCAGCTGACTTTTAAGAATAGATAGGAACAAGGCTGGTTTTGATCAACTTGGTCTTAAACACCTACCTAGCAGGAGAGTATAGCTAAAGCACAGTCCTGCATAGATATTTAAAAGAAAAAACAATGTTTTTTTTTTTTAAAATGTAACTGAAGATGTATACTTGTGTCAACCCTACCTAAAATAAGTAAAGCTGGAGGCTATAAAGAAAGGATTCTTATGTGGAAATGCCTAATATTTAACTACCACAAATGACTCTAGAGACACAAGCTTTTTCTGCATTTCAAAAACTGGCTAAAATACTAATTGCTTTCATATTGCTTACAAAAAAGTAATGCTTTGTTGTCTTGTTCATTGTTGTCCTAGCATGATCCTTGCCCTATGTATGCCTTGTCCAGCCACCTGCCAACTGCCACCATAAACCTCTGGATTTCCTTGATGTTGAATACCCTTAACTGTCTGTGCCCCACCTGACAGAAAACAAGGACTTTGTTTTGGGTCACTTTCCGCCAACTTCAGCCTCTCTCAGCAGGAAGCATCTTGGAGATATCATTGTCTATTTTTCCAAAGAAATCAAATGTAGATATTGACAGTGGGGCGATGCAAAAGTGGTCCAATTTACCTTTTGAATATAGCCCTTGCTGCTTATTTTTAACCTGGGGGTGGGGAACAAGATTACCTTTAGTTATCTGTTCTCCATAGGAAGGAGATGTCACCAGAAGAACTAGGAAATGACTGCCAAATTAACAAGTGAATTCAATACACCATCAGGGTACACCTGGGACCCCCTGCCAGGGCACACCTGGAATGTAGCCTTTGAATAGCTTCTTTAAAAGCCCTCTGTTTTCATGATGGGCAGAACCACAGCCTCTGGGACAGGAGTTCCCTATGCTTCTTCTTTGCCAGTAAAGCAATAAACCTTCTTTTTCTTTTATCTCAAAGTCATGTGCTTATTATTAAATTGGCATGAATTGGCATTGGGGACAAGGACCTAGCTCTCAGGAATATAAGCAGGAGCCCCCAGATGAAACCCACCTAACTCTGCCCTGGACTTTACACTTTCCTGTATCTTTTATATAGAAAACCTCATCTGATTCCTGACAGAATCCTTGTGAGGTCAAGAACGAAAATGCAGAGAAGTCTGTTTTATAGTTTTAAAAGCTAAGTCCAGAGGGGCCAAAGAAACTGCCAGAGTTAGTTTAGGTCAATGATAGCAGGTCCAGACCAGAATTCAAGTCTCTTTATTCTAATTCAGTGTTTTGTTTGTTTGTTTGTTTGTTAAACTAGATTTTGCTACTCCTGTAATAAGGTTAAATAACATTTAGATCAATGCCCTCTGATAAGTTTTTAAGTGTCAGGCATTTTGGTTGCAAGTTATGAGACAAGAAGAGAAAATAGTCCTCTAGGAAGATACTAGTGAAGAAGATGGAATATTTAAAACCTTCTTATTGAAACACAACAAACACATGAACAAAACTGAGTTGTGTACCCACAACTCCTCAGTATTCAGTGTCGGGGTTTCTAGAGCCCCTGGCCTTAGACATGGTCAAGATGGCGCCTGACGCTGAGCCGAGAGCGGCC
Organism: Sciurus niger; assembly: GCA_020740815.1. Taxonomy (NCBI): domain Eukaryota; kingdom Metazoa; phylum Chordata; class Mammalia; order Rodentia; family Sciuridae; genus Sciurus; species Sciurus niger. The sequence goes on along the minus strand of JAHUXG010028026.1, from coordinate 1,522 downwards.
GGCTATACAGTAAACAACCAGCAAATTCCAATGATTGGCTAGTTAACGACGTGATTAGAGCATGCCTCCCCTCGTGTACCCATCCCGCGCCTGCAGCTGTCTGCGTTTATCTCGTGTACTCTCCCCTGATTGGCTGAAGTGTATATAAGCCTGGTGGGTGGGAGAGTAGGAGAGAAGCTGAGGAAGGGACGGAAGAAGCGGAAGAACCGGCGGTAACGACGGCGGCCGCGGCAGCAGCGGGAGCGGAGCTGGAAGGAGGAAGTACGCGGGAGTGGAAGGAGCGGGGAAAAGGGAAGCTGAGAGTGCGCAGAAGCTAGGGATAGGAGAAGCATAAGAGAAGTACTGTGCACAATAAACTTCCAAAGCTTCAGACTTTTGCCATGTCTCTCTCTGCGGGCAGAGGGGACGCGACAGCTGGTGCCGAACCCCGGGAGGATAAAAGGGACAAGGTAAGATATCTTAAAAATTTTTTTAACAAGCTAAACCGGTTATAAAAAAGTCAAAAAAGGTAAACAGGTAAAAAAGTCAAAAAAGGTAAACAGGTAAAAAAGTTAAAAAAGGTAAACAGGTAAAAAAGTTAAAAAAGGTAAACAGGTAAAGAAGTCAAAAAAAGGTAAACAGGTAAAGGAGAGGCGCCTCGACGTTCGCGGTAAAGCGACTATCCGGATACGCGGAATGCGGTCCAATTAAAATAAAAATAAGGACACACGGAAGGTGGTCCGGTATCGGGACACGCCATCGGCGGTCCTGGCGCGTGGAACGCGGTCTAATTAAAGTGAAAGTAAAAACATGTTTGAAGCGGTCCTATGTGAAAAGCCGCTATAAAAATTTTAAAGTGCACTTGATAGTTTTCCCTCCAGCAATCTTCTTGTTCCTGGTAGCTAGGCCACTGTTATTGTAATTACCATAACTAAAGCTATTCAAATTAGTAACAATGGGGTCTGAAACGTCTAAATTCAGAATGCAGTTACTCCTTAGGGAGTTATTGAAAAACCATGGAACCCCATTAAAAGGAGAGGACAGCTAAGGTATTTCTTGATACTGTGGAAAGAATTTCCCCTTGGTTTTTGGAGGAGGGCCTTTTGAATACCCTACAGTGGGAACGGCTGGGGAAAGACCTTCGTATAGCAGATAGGCAAAATCCTTTGCCAGTAGGCACTATGGCTATTTGGTCTTTTGTTAAATCCTGTCTGCAAGATAAAAACAAAAAACCTTCACTCATTGAGCCTTTAGCTGAGGGAAGACAGGTTTTGGAAGAAATAAAAGAGGAGCGTTCATATCTTTCTCAAAATTCAGAAAAAGGAACTAACTTGGATGAAGAACTATCGGAAGGAGAATTATCGGGAGAGGAATTGGAAAAAAGAGTACAAAGATTAAAACTAGGTAAACAGCCCCCTCTAGTGTCCGTGTCGCCTAGTGCACCTCCCATAAATAGGGAACCCCCTCATGAAGCGTCCGGCTTCGGGTTACGCACAGAATGGAGTCATCTTGGATCTGTAGCGTATCCTGTTTTTGAGGATGC
>JAHUXG010028025.1:0-79348 GCA_020740815.1 Sciurus niger | reverse complement strand
TTTTTGGGCAGTTTCCCGACAGTATTCCCTAAAGTCTGCGTTCCACAACAGGAAGTCACCTGCACTGAGGGTGGCTCGGGCCAAAAATTTCCAATCATTAGGGGTGAGCCACTGTGTACTATGGTTCTCTAGCAAGGCCCGTGTATAAGGTGCAGTGGGGCCATACTGTGTACAAGCCTTTTTAAGTCTTTCAAGAAAGCGGAGGCTCAGCCTTTTATAAGAACCAAGGGCTCCACTCTGTTCAGAGGTAGGCTCCTCCTCATCCCCTGATTCCTGGTCCTCCTCTTGTTCCCTCTCTGGTTCTACCTCTTGTTCCTCCCCTGGTTCCTCTTCCTGACTTCCTTCTAAATTCTCTGCTTCCGTTTGGGGGGGCTGATCTGCTTGACTGCGAGTGACTGGAAAGGCAAGAACAGGCTGACCACGTGGCTTCACCTTACGAGTATTAAGGGGTTTTGGGCCAGCTTGTGTTAACTCCGTGCCCAAGGCCAGTGAGCGAAGCTCGGCATCAAGGGCTTTTAGTTCTTTTAAAAGTTGGATTTGTTCCCGCCTATGTTGGAGAGACTCGCGTAAAGGGGTTAGATTAGGCAAGGGAAGCGGGGAAAAAATGTCTGGGGAGGCAGTAGGTCCCTGAGGGACCGGAGCACAAAAGGCAGGGGGTGTATAAGTGGGAAGTGGATTTGTAAGAGGTGGCAGGTCTGGAAAATGGTTTTTTTTTTTTTTAAAAATATCGAGCCGCTGCCGCCTTCCAGTCCCAATCTTTACAAGTTTTAAGTACCACGTCAAAGGGTGAACTTTTAAGAATCTCATTAATTAAATTCCCATAAGAAAAGACTAGTGACGGGACACCTTTGAGGACCAAAAGTATCATAATAATCTTGAGGCAGTCTCTCCGCTGAGCCACCTTTACCATCAATCCAATCCCTCGAGGTGGAAACCATAGACAACTAAATCCTCTATGTATGAAAAGAATGATCTTAAATCCTTTTTCTTAACACGCGCTCCCCGAGTCTTGAGGGCCTCCTTGAGACCCGTCAGAAACAAATCATGTGACAAAACTGCTTGTCCCATGGTGCGTCACTCACCTTGCGCTGGCCTCAATTTCCTCTTGGATCTGACTCCCGGTCGCGTCCACCGAGGCGATCCCGAATCCTGCTTGGCCAAGTCTTCCCCAGAGGGCAGCGTTCGCTTCTCAAAGGCTCGAACCAACCACGTTGGGCGCCAACTGTCCCCACCCGCGGGACATCAACACGGAACGGCAAACCTGAGAGAGAAGGAATGAAGGGACAAGAGACGCAGGGAGAGGCAGCAAGACAGGAATTCTGATCAAGCTGCAAATTTTTATTGTTCACACAGGGGTATTTATACTGAGGGAAGGAGGGGTGTGACAAGGTGCAGGCTGGCTGGCTGTTCTTCTGCTGGGTTCCTGATAGGGTGCAAATTCGCGCCGGCCGGGAGGTGAGGTTCGCGCCGCCGGGAAGGTGAAGTTTGCACCGGCGGGAAGGGAGGGGCGCTGCTGCTTATTGTAAAGATCAGAATGTTCTCAGAATAAGAACTTCTTGGTCCCTGACAGTGCCAGCATTCAATGCCTGCATTTGCTCTTTCATCTCATCGTTTGCTTCCCTAATCATTTTAATTATGTACATTCTGAACTCCCTTTCTGTCATTTCTTCTGCCATGCTGTCGTTGGATTTTATTGATGTAACATCTAGATTTGTTTGGGGCATTTTCTTCCCTTGTTTTCTCATATTGTTCAGGGATCAGTGGGTCATTAAGATGTTGCAGATTTCCTCTATCAACTTATAATGTCCCTGAAGATTGCTAGTATAGCCCCTCTTATCCTTCAGTAGCCTGAAGTCTTGGAGGAGGTTGATAATGCAGAGCTCCACGAAGAAGCTGCCTCTCTAGGGGTGGTGACCCTCAGGTGGCGTATATTCCCTGCTAATGGGCAGAGGTGCCTCCACTTGCTGACCAATGGTCATCCAGTGGGGAACTAGATTGCAGGCTGAGGCAAAACCTGTTTGTGCCGTGTCTCTGGTTTTATCGTCCCTGTGGGAAAACCTCCCCCGGCCGGGAAGACTCACTCGGTGGGGACGTCTCACTGGTCAGTTGCCCTCCTAGAGGTTCCCCTCAATCTACAACTACTGCCTGGGCTGGGCTGTCTTCCTCTGCAACGATCCCAGGGACTGGGACCTACGTCCTGGGCCTGGGAGCCTCACCCTTCGCAGGCGAGTCTCCTTAGGCTGCCTCTCCCAGAGAATCTGCCCGCAGCCCTGGAAACTTCGCTCCGCCCCTAGGCGTGTCTCTGTGCGGCTCTTCCAGCAAGAAGCCGCCTAGGTCCTGGGACCCTGCTCTGCACCAATCGCCTTGCTATGCAGCCCCTCCTCTGAGCCACCACCTGGAGCCCCATACAATAGCTCCGAGACCCAGAGACCTGCCACACACCTCCTCCTCCGGACAGCCACCCGGTTTCCGACGCTGTCACTAGGAGTCCAAGCAACTCACTTCCGGTCTCCTCCTCCTGCCAACCACCAGTAGCCCTAGGCAGTCACTCCAAGTCCAAGTGACCCACCCTGTTCCTCCTCCTCCTCCTTGGGGTAGCCCCCTGGGTGTTCAGGAGCGGTGACTCCGAGACCAAGTGTCTCACCATGCTCCTCCTCCAGGCAGGCCACCGGTGTTCAGGAGCGGTCGCTTTTAGTCCAATCAACTCACCACTCGCCTCCTCCTCTGGCAACCGCCTGTGGCTCTGATGCAGTCACTCCTAGACCAAGCGTCCCACCACTCTCCTCCTCCAGGCAGGCCACCAGTGTTCTGGAGCAGTTGTTCTGAGTTCAAACAGTTTGCCACGCAGCTCCTCCTCTGGCAACCGCCTGTGGCTCTGATGCAGTCACTCCTAGACCAAGCGTCCCGCTGCGCTCCTCCTCTTCCTCCGGGCAACCCCCCGGTGTTCAGAAGCAGTTGTTCTGGGTCTAAAGAGCTCGCCACGCAGCTCCTCCTCAGGCAGCTGCCCGGAGCCCCAGTGGTTACTCGAGTCCAAGCACTGTGCTGAGCCGCCTCTGTACTTTCAATTCTATGGCACCTTATTCAATAGTTTTTGATGTCCTCTGTATTAGTTAGTTAATGTGTTTGTAGAGTGAAGAGTGTTCCTCATGAACACAGGAGATTTAGGGGGACACTTTGTATTCAAACCATAATAGTCAATGTTTAGAGGAAAAGGGAATTCCACAGAAATGCAAATATGTGTGAAATTTAATTGCTTTTTAATTTCAAGATATAATCTGTTTTTAGGTAAATGATGGGTGGATGGATGACTGGATAGATGGGAAGATAAATAAATGGAAATATTTATTCCTGAGTTTCTTATGAAGATTATTTGCTGACAGTTTGAAAAAGAGATATATTCATTTCATAAATAGAATCTACTTATTACATAAATAGATTAGATCTATTCATTACATAAATATTTATTACATACATTTTGGTCAATTGTATTTCTTCCTCTCTGAGGTGTCTGTTCAGTTCCTTAACTCATTTATTGATTGGGTTTTTCATTTTTTGGTATTAACTGTTTTGAGTTCTTTATATATCCTAGAAATTAATGCTCTACCTGAGATGCATGTGGTAAGGATTTTCTCCCCATTCTTTAAGGTCTTTCTTCACGTTCTTGATTGTTTCCTTTGCTGAGAAGAAGCTCTTTAGTTTGAATCCATTGTATTTATTGATTCTTGATTTTATTTCTTATGCTTTAGTAGTCTTATTAAGGAAGTCAGAATGCAAACCAATATGGTGAAGATCTGTGCCTACCTTTTCTTCTATTAGGTGCAGTGTTTCTGTTCTAGTGCCTAAGTCTTTGATCCACTTTAAATTGAGTTTCGTGCTTGGTTAGAGATAGGGGTTCAATTTCATTCTACTACATATGAATTTTCAATTTTCCTGGCACCATTTGTTGAAGAGGCTATCTTTTCTCTAGTGAACAACTTTTACACCATGGTCTAGTGTGAAATAAATGAATTTATGTGTGTTTGTCTCTGTGTCTTCTATTCTGTACCACTGGTCTACATGTCTGTTTTGGTGCCAAGACCAAAACATCGTTTTTGTTACTATGGCTCTGTGGTATAGTTTAAAGTCTGGTATTGTGATGCCTCCTGCTTCACTCTTCTTGCTAAGGATTGCTTCAGCTACTCTGGGTCTGTTATCTTCCCAAATAAATTTTATGATCACTTGTTTTAGTTCTATAAAGAATGTCATTTGTATTTTAATAAGCATCAATAAATGTTGACTAGGGTGTGGGGAAAAAAGTACACTCATACATTGCTGGTGGGACTGCAAATTGGTGCAACCATTATGGAAATCGGTGTGGAGATTCCTCAGAAAGCTTGGAATGGAACCACCTTTTGACCCAGCTGAAGGGTTATGAAAAATAATATTCCTACAAGATAGCTCCCCAAGAAAAACAGAGGGACAGTGTGACTCGGGAGGAGAGAGGGGAAATTAGCCAAACATTAAACCTCTCCTAGTATGTCCTTTCCCAATAACAATGGGCCCTCAGGGGAAAAGCAAAGTTTCATCCCTTCAGATTCATCCCCAGTATCTCTGTCAAAAGCAAACATTTACCCCTTCCCAATTACAGCACATCTTGAAGGAAGGAGACAAATACCAAAATGCTGGACCCTTTCATATTGCAGATGAGTCCTGGAAGGAAAAAGCAAATACTGAAGCTGAAGGTAACAACATGTTCCAGAGGAAGAAAAATAAGCAGTGAACACTGAGTTGTGAACTTTAAAACAGTGACAATGAGTTTCAAACTTTTTACAACTACCTGCCTGAGTCAAAAATTTAACCTGCACGACTAGGTCCCTGACTATCCAAACTGCACATCCACGGACTCCAATGAAACTATAAAACCCAGTCTCCTTATGTAATCTGGAGGTCATCTCTATACCCAGAAAATGAGCCCTCCTATTCCTGATCAATTGACTTCACTACAGAATAAAGGAAAGGTTGCTGATCTGAGCTTTGCTTCCCATCTCCTGCCTCTCTCATTCGTGGCCATGAACTTACACCAGCTATCCCATTCCTCAGTTTAATACACAAAGGACATAAAACAGCATACTACAGTGATGCAGCCACATCAATGTTTATGGCAGCTCAACTCACAATAACTAAACTATAGAACCAACCTAGGTGCCCTTCAACAGATGAAAGGATAAAGAAAATGTATATATACACAATGGAATATTACTCAGTCTTAAAGAAGAATGAAAGTATGGCATTTGCAGGTAAATGAATGGAACTAGAGAATATGATGTCAAGTGACATAAGCCAATCCCCAAAATCCAAAGGCCAAATGTTTTCTCCAATACGTGGATGCTAATTTACAATAAAAGGGGCAGGCTAGGTAAGAATAGATTTACTTTGGATTAGGCAGAGGGGAATGAAAGGAGGGGAGGGGGTATAGGAGGAGGATGGGGTGAATGAATCAAACATTATTACCCTTTGTACATATATGGTTATGCTGGTGTGATTCTACATAATGAATCAGAAGAAGGAGAAGTTATACTCCATTCATGTATGATATGTCAAAGTTCAGTCAACTGTTAAGAATAACTAATTAGAACAAATTTTAAAAAGTTTCTGTTTTATATGCAGAAATTGTTTAAAAACAAAAACTTGTTTCAGAAAATAGGAACATTGCTCCTTAAGTATTATTTCTCATAACCCAGGCATACTAGAAAAGATAATGTGAAATGCTGATTCCTAGAATTTTGAATTTTATGTGTAAATGAATTTTTAAAAGTAGAATATTAAAGAAAATGTACATATGAGAAGTCAGAAAATACAAAAGGTATAATTTTTTAAATAAGCCTTTGTATTAAATAAACAAACTTATGAAATACTGCTTTGTCTTTACTTTTTAAAATTATTTAGCAAGGACCAATGATCACCTAATTATTACCAACTCAAATTCAAAACAATAATACTGTGACACAGCAGAAAACCCAAATCAAATCTACAAGAATAAAAATAATAATATAAAAATAAAAATAATATTATAAATATATAAAAATAATATGTCATACCAAGAAGGGTTAATTTTCAGCAATGATGATTGAGTTTAATATTCAATAACTAATTTAGGTAATTCACCATAAAAAAGATTAAAAAGGAGAGGAAACCAATCATAATCTCTACAAACACAGGAAAAATAAAGAATATTATAAAATTTAATATACATTCATTATAAAATATCTCACCAAACTGGGTATAGAAGTGGCTTCCTCCATATAATGAAGGAAATATAAGAAATACATATATTTAACATGCTATTCCATGGTCAAACACTAAATACTTTCTTATTCAGGTTTAAAATGAAGTATGCATGTCTGCCTTCAGTATTGGCATTCAGTATTTTATTGGAGACTTAAGTCAGTGTAATATCACATGGAAAATCTATAACTACAGACTGGAAAACAAAAAGCAATGTTGACCTTATTTGTAGTCCACATGATCATCTATGTAGAAAATCATAAGGAATTCCCAAAAAATATTTATTGGAACTAAAACATGAGTAGAACAACTTCATAGAATATAAGGTCATTATAGAATGCTAATTACTATTTTATATGACAGCAGTGAACAATTGGAAATTTGAAAATTTAAATATCACAATAGAATAAAAATGAAGTACTGATAAATTTCCCAAAGAATGTATAAAACTTGTATGTTAAAAGCAGCATTAAGACAGACCTACAGATATGAAAATGTTATGTTCATGATAAGAACACAGCACTTAAATGCCTGTTCTCATCAAACCAGCATATAGATATAATTGAATCTCAATAAAATCCAGTGAATTATCTTAAACAATTTTTAAAGTATATGTAGAAAGGAAATGTAATGTGAAATAGCTAATGGAACTTTGGAACTGAACAAATATAAAGAAATTACATTATCCAGGTCCAAGAATTAAAATACAGTCACAGAAATCAAGAAAGTATTGGTGATAAGATGAACATGTTGATCAACAGAAGAGAGAATTGAATAAGAATTATTTTTGCCATATATGTCAAGGTAGCTCATTTTGATATTAATAATCATTTTCAACAAACTCTAAACATTGTCTATTTATATTTTTAAAGGTATTTAAATTCTTACTTTAACTACATGTAAAAATTAACATGAAATGAATCATAAACCTAAAGTGCTTAAATGATAAAACTTAAAAAAATCATTAAAAGTGGTGATTTTGTGATCAGGAAATACATAAATGGAAAAATAAAGAAGGATTAATTGCATTCCATTGTGATTATAAACTTTTCAAAAATATTATTAAGAAAATGAACATGCAAAACATAAATTTATAGAAAGTTTTGGCAAGTACCTGCCTTATACAAGATTTATATGGAGAATATGTTAAAAATGCCATATAAAGAACTTTATAACGAACTTTGTAATTTAAATGTAGTAAAACAGACAAATTTAAACATAGTAAAAAGGCTTAAACGGATCCTTTACCAAAGCAGTGCATTCACAGATGCCCAATATCATTATCCATTAGAGCTATTCAAATTAAAATTCCAGACAGATACCACTGCATTCTGAGGAAAATGACTAAAATTAATAACTGGTGATATCAAGTGTCAGCAAGGTTGTGAAGCAAATGGAATTACCGAATATTAGTGATGATAATGCAAAATAGTTAACATCTTTGAAAAACAGCTTAACAATTTTTTTATCATGTTTAACATTCATGTACAATGTAACACAATAATTTCACCCCTACCCAAAATAAATGAAAACTCCTGCCCAAACACAGGCATTGGAAAGTAGTTAATACCCACTTTATCCAATATAGTTCAAATCTAAAAGCAACGCAAATGTTCAACTAAGGAACAGATAAAAAATTTGCATATTTATAAAATGAAATAGTATTCAGCAATAAAAAGGAACAAACCAGTAGTAGATGCAAAAATTACGAATGGATTTCAAGAACATTCCACTATAGAAGTCAGACTCAACTGACTAGATTTCATATGGTTCCTTTTTTTACATTCTCAAAAGGACAAAATGATGTGACAGAAAATAAATCACTATTTGCTTGTGGCAAGGTGTGGTAGAAGGGGATTGACTACAAAAAGGTGCAAAGGAAATGTCTGTGTGATAGGAATATTTCATATGGTGGTGGTCACACTACTGTATGAAATGTAACAACATATCAACTTGTACAGCTAAAATGGGTGTATTATAATTTAAATACCATAAAACTAGCAAAAAGAAGTGTTAGAAAATAATATAAAAGCAATATCAGCCCTAGAAAAAGCAGAAAATACATAATATCTAAATAAAGCATTCCTCTATTTTAAATAAACTTAGCTTTGCTGAACACTCAGAATATCATCATTTTTGAAAATTTCGTAGAAGAACCTTTGAAAATTTAACAATCGCTAGCATGTTTTCTGGAAAACTGCTCTGGTGTCAAATTTTGTTAATTTGGGAAGACCACTTTCCGTCTCCCATTCTTGCTATGGCCTCTAGGCTCAGAGCCTGAGTCACCCAGATTCTCTTTGGAACTAAAGACCACTCTTTCTAGGCAGCAGCCTGGATCCAAACCAATTTCTTTTCCTTCTTTCTATTAACCCTGGTCTCTTCAAGTCAGCTTTTCTTAAAACACCATAATCATGAACCCATTTTATGTTGACTCTTAATAGATACATATGTCTCCAAGGGCCATATACATTCACAAATTTTCTATCTTAAGTTACAGTTAAATAATACATTAAGGTTTACAAAATACTTTCACAAGAATCATTTCATTTGATTCTCACAACCTCTGGAAGTAAATGGCAGGCAATATCATTATCTTCATTTCACAAATGATACAGTAGAGACTCATAAAAGACTGAAAGAGAAATTTTGTTACGGCAATATTGTAGTTTGCCTAAACTGATGAAATTTTTTTGATTGTCTGGAGCCCTTATTAATTAAGAGGTGATGTTTAGGGGCAACCTGTCATGTGACTGAATCCCATTTTGTACACGGACGTATATATTCTCATCTTATCCTGAAACTAGACTGAGTAATAGATACATATTACTTGACAATCTTTATGCTAAAATTATAAGTTGCAGATATTAATATAAATCTTAAAAATAAATTAATATATCTGTATTAAAATTATCAGGCTCATTTTTCCTCCCCGTCCTCATAAACTTATGAGCATATCAGCAAGAACTCATGAGATGTCTGCAAGCTTTAGGGTTTGGAAAGTTCTCTGATGTGTCTCTAGCCATCAGACTATGCTAATTTTATGACTGTGTTAATTTCCTAAGTGATAGACATTAAGAAAGTGCTGAACAGAATAGATTGTGATTAGGACAACAATGATTTTAATGGAAAAAGGGTCAGCAGCTGCATAAATTGCACAATATGAGTGCAGAGAATGATGCCAGAAATGAAACCCCTCTGACATGAGGATGATGGTCTAATGAGGAGGCCAGACAACAGAGAGCAGAGAGTTCTGGTCCAGGCCCTCCACTGACCTTGGTGATTACTGCGCTGAGGGAGGCAATGGTCAAATGCCACACTACGGTAGTACTCAGTCGTAAAAATCAAGTTGTTTATCTGACTGGAGTAACAGTTCATGCTTTAACCACCCCACAAACTTTGCAGTCCCCCTGCCTTTCCTGAAACTCTATTCCCCTATAGCATTCTGTTTGGGTTTTACTGAATTTTTAAATAAAACTTTTTTAAAAAGTTGCTTCTCGATAACTTCTAATATTTTTTGTTGTGTTTCTTGTTGTTCCCTAGAGACACACAATGTGTGATGTAGTCCCCATTTTACATGATTGATGTTTAAACAGTCAAAGACAATTTTGTCCAGGCTTCCCAGTCTTCTTATCACATAATGCCAGAGGCTAATTGACTCTTGGTAATCAAATTGAATGACCTTGTCTGTAGACTTATTCTTATTTGGTTTCTCCTGCAGTATTGATCACTTTTAGCCTTGTTTCTTGAAACTTTCTCCTCCCTTGATGTCCGGAAACCTATTACCTTCTAGTCCTTCTCTTGCCTCTTAGGAAATTGCTGTCTTCGCTAATGCCTCCATGTCTTATATTCTCTTTAATAAAGGCAAACTTAAAGGATCACTTTCTCATCTTTATATTTTTCTTTTGGTTTCTTTTCTAAATATTTTAGTGGGAACAATTTTCCTTCTGAAAGCATTGACTATCTATTCTTTGCACATGTATTATAATGTCTTAGAAGACAAGTCATCTTTTCTTCATTCTATAACTTTACTTCACCTGTACCTTATCGCACATTCATTCCAAATTCTTAATTTATCAAAAATTATATTTATTACTTTCCTTCTCATACACATCTGTAAGTGACTTTACCAAACTCCCAGTCTTTGTGGATAAAAATATTAATTTGTTCTTCTCTTGTTACCTTCAGTGAGTTGATAAATTCTGTCAACTTGACTTTTTTTCAGTATCTGTTAAAACTGTAACTAATCTCTTGGACAATGACTTCTTTCTCTTATACTATGTAAACAACCTCTTTCCCCAGTCAGTCTTACTTGGAGTTCCTAAAATAATATTCCTGAAATACAAATCTTGTCGCTTCGCAACATATGTATTTTCAACATGCAATGATCACATTTATGATTGGAATGAATAAACTTATAATCACTGGAGTTTCTGACGTAAGAAGGAGGACTGATCACAAGCACGTTTCAACCTTTCCTTTATGAACTTCATCAATACATGAGGTGGTAGAGAATGTGAAGAAATGTGAATGTTAGCATATCATGTATTTTGAAAATTCAGGGAAAAGAGAAAATATATCAGAATGCCTTTATGGATAATCTGAAAAGAGAAAATACACAGAGGAAAAGGCAATAGTAAAAGTGGGAGCAATTCTTCCACAAAGAGTTTTGGAAAGAGTTCTAATGCAGAAGCTACAGGTTTGTAGTATCAAAGAGATAGGTGGAGGAAAATCCACAGGAATGACAGAGATGGCCCAAAAGAGATTTCTACTTAAGCTCCTCAGTCTTCTTCACATCCCTTTCATGTAAAAAACTGGCAACTGTTATGCTTTCCTCATGGTAAACTTTATATGATCCAGAGAGGAATTTAAAAAGGAAAAAAATTAAATAAATTTAATAAGGTGAACGAATTTAGAGATACCACAAAGCTTGCACAAGCTTCCTGTCTTATTAAGAATATCAGAAAAGTTAGACATGTTACTTGGCCTGATTTGATCATTTCACAGTGTATACATATATGAAAACATCAAAATTTCCCCCACAAATATATATAATTATTATCTATTAAAATAAAATGATTAAAAAAATGAATAACAAAATGCCTATTTGAAATTTCAGAAAATTTAAAAATATGATCCAGATTTTGTTACTAATTGCTCAGCAACTAATATTCTGCCCTAGATGACTCTTCTACACAGTGAAATGAGATACGTTTACATTAACTATTTAAACCTTACACATAACCATATGACCAAAACCATGAGACATTCAAAGAAAAATATAACATGAAAAGAAAGAACTACAGAATAAACATAAAACATTTTTATAAAGGAAGAAAAATATAAAGAGCACAGAGGTTAAAGAATATTTGGGGAAATTAAATTTGAGAAAACATTTCAGAACACTGATGTAAAGGGAGGAGAAAAAGTAAAAGTAAGTAAATAAACAAAACCCAGAAAATTAATCTAAGCATCCCAACATTTTAATAATAGGAGTTCCTGAAAGAGAAAACAAATAATAAAATAGTAGGAGAGAAATTACCAAAGAAGCACATCATTTCAAAGAAGAGAAATACAATATGTTCTCAAGATTAAAAATGTCTGCTAAGCACTCTGTTTAATGAATTCTCATGCTGAGTCAAAGTACAATGAAATTGAGTAGCACTGAATGTAGTGAAGAGATTCTAAAAGATCTTCTAGAGAAAAAATAAAACAGGTTTCACCTAAATTTTGAGAGTTAGGTGGCATCAGACTTAGGAGTGGGGGCTATGATGGAAGAGAGTAACGGGATATGGTGAGGAGATACTTTTCAAGAAGCCATTCCATGGCCAGACACAAAATATGGGTGTGAGATAACTGTAATTCTGATATGCAAGGTCTTAATTGTATTCACACACCCATTATTCAAAAGCTAAAGCTGTATCCATACCTTCGTGCAACAAGATGAAGAAAGGTGTGACAGAATGTAAATTGAGCAACTAATAAAATCCTTTATCATATTTGAGAGCCTAAGTACTAACCTAATACAGATATTCTAGTTGCCTCTTGCTCCATAACTGACAACTCCAAAATTCAGTAACATAAAACAATCATTTTATTGGGCTAGTGGATTCTGAGGGCCACTAATTTAAACAAGGTCCATGAAGCAGACTGATCTCAATAATTTGCCGTCTGAGCTTCAGGTAGGAAGCAGAGGGGAAGGTTGTCATTATCTACAGGAGTTTTACTTATGCATGTGGTGTTTGTGATGGCTTTCCTATGAGACGTCAGCAAATGCTATTGTTAGAAACCTACGTCTGGCCTTTCTGTGCAGTTTGGGCTTCCTTACAGTATAGAAACTGAGTAACAAGGGAAAATGCAGCAAGATGACTAGATAGATATGCATTGCCTTTTGTGAGCAGGTTTGGATTTTATGTGGCTTCACTTCTGCTATAATTTGCAAGTCCATCCAGATTCAAGAAGAGGGAATACTAATACTGTTTATTGATATTGGAAGTGAATGATGTTATGAAAATGGATGGTTTTGCAGGAAGTTTTTGGGAAAGTTCCTTCAAATAAGGTGTGGGGGGCCATCTTTGGGCAAAGACCTTTCTGTCATTCATTCTTATTCTTCTTTAACACTAGAACATTGATATTGATATGATGGTTTAAATTACTGTAGCAATTTTAGAGTGTGAGGAAAATTAAATATACATCTACATTCAATGATTGAAGATGGAAAAATATACAAGTACTTACTGCATGCAAAACACTATTCTAGGCACCACGTAGAGAATAGCAAACTGAAAAGAGAATTACTCTCACAATTTAGACTTGATTCGAGTGATGGGACATCAAAAATACTAAAAATAGTTACTAAAATGATGGTAAGTGCTAAAGGCGAGAGAGTGATGAGTGCTTTGCAGAAGTCTGAAACAGATAATGAGGAAAGCATGGAGAGAGGATGCAATTTTAAATAAAGTGGTCACGAAATACTTCACAAAATTATGCCACTTAGCTATGCCAAGGATTAACTTCTCAACTTAGACTCACACAATCAAGTACCAAATTTCACAATAATTTCAAGGATAATAGAAAATTGGGAAACTCATTAGAACAGAAATTGAGGACACTGAAGGTGGTTCTAGGACCTATTTCCCCAGTTGAGTCAAGTACTCTTCCCCTACAGAAATTGATAAAATTTCAAATGAGGTTCACAGTTCATCTCACTCAGGAGGGAACTTTTACATTATTAACCATTTCCATTTTATGACCCAATAAACTGTAAATATGTAACATATTTCAGGGAGTCAGTTCTCATAAATACATATATTGCATGTATATATGAACTTTGAGTTGGTCCTGGTGCATGGACTGGAGTAAAGTTTATTTTTACCTCCATCCAGAGATCCTTCTGACATTGATGAAGCTGGGAAGTTAAAAACTACCTTTTTCAGATCTTGCATCTAAGTTGGAGATGCAGATTAGAATCAAGAGAATAAGTCTATGAATTCCTGGCAGAATTGGGGAGCTTTTTTCCGGTATCATGGTGTGTTTTCTAATGGTAAGTAATTATCAGTGGAATTGGGATTTTCAGAAGCAATATTATACATTTCATCTGGGGTTGAGAGTTTCAGCAAAGATGGAGGCTAAGTGCTAATGCATGCAGTTAACCAACTCTCATGTGTGCTAAGGGATATCAGAGAGAGTTTCCTCATCCCGGATTCCTAAACTTCTGTTCAGAATCATATATCTCAGTTGATATTTATGAACTACATAGTTCAGTATGCTTCCTAATTCCATTCTTACTTTATGGCAAAAGAATTGGTAGCTCTCAATTTGATTAGTCTGTTGTGACTTTCTAGTATGAGCCACTGGACCATTCCATGCACACTGAGGATGACCTCCCATAGTAGCTATCCAGAACAGTCCTGGGATAGAGACTACCGTCCTATTTATTATTAAGTACTTCATTTTGCTTTCTTAAGTATTTCAACCAAAATTACAAATTTCATGCTAACCTTTTGGATTCCAGCAGTAGAGAATATAAATAATCTTTTAACTGATGACAGTAGTCAGAAAAATTTGAATATCCACTATAGTTATTAAGCATTCCATTGAAAAAGATTGAAGCCAGGTTTTCTTATATCTTTGTAGATTTTCTAATTGCATTTAATTTGTAAATCTTTTGAATAAAAATTAATATTTAATACTATGTTCCATGTAATTTTATGATTTAAGACATAATGTTGCTAATTGTTTAACTATACAACATTTTAAAGACTATTTTTATATTTGAGTTTTTTTCATTTTAGGAATGTTGGTAGAATGCAGAAATCACATCAAATGCCAGATACTTTCCCGGCCTATTTTGCTTGATAGGTTGATAGGAATGGTTCTTGCTCCGCTAATCAGCTACATAAACCTGAATTTTGAATCTGAGGCTAGCAGAGTAAAGAAAGAACTCATGAAATCCATTGCAGGAGTATCAGCTGCTTCTCATGTTTCCAGAAATACTGTAGGTATTCCTTTGAACTAGACTGACTTTGAGGGTTTATTACTGGCTTTACAGAATATAAATCTGTTTTTCTGTCAATTTCAGAGATGTTTAATATATTTTCTTTAGCTTAAAGTCATCAGAATTATTTCCTATCTTGGCAATAAGCAATAATATCAGTTTTGCAACTACAATAAATATCTAGTTTTTCTACATATTTTTTCCTTACAATAAATGAACATAGTATGGTATGAAGAGGTATATCACTGCAATAAGATTAATGATAGCAGTAAAGCCTACTACAACATTTTTCAGAGCTGACACTATGTGTCACTTACCAGTATGATCCAGCTCTGGCCTGGGGATTTCCAATCCTGGTCTGGGGATTATTATGTTTCTATAACAACAGAGCCTAAATACCCTGGTTGCCCTAGATACAAGGCCACCACCATCCCAGCACAGAGGCAACTTTCATGAACCTTAAAAATCAAAGCTTATTCTTACAAAAAAGCATAAACTTGGATTATTAAAGAAACAATGATAACTGACCAGACTGAATACTGATAAGAAAGGGGAAAGAATACCCCTGATTCTGAGACTAAGGTTGAAGCAATCTTCTGAGCCCTGACTGTACCTGACCTAAGTAACCATCCTGCTGTCTGTCTTGTAAGAGCAATGCCGGAACAAAGTGCCTGAACGTGAGACAGTGACTAAGTCTCATCTTGGATGCAAATTAGACTGAAGATGAAGAGGGAAGCTACTCCATGAGGACCAGGCAAAACCCCCAAAAGGTTCAATGAGATGGACTGACAGGAAAGGAACCCTGGAAGAAAATGTAGTCAAGGTCAAATTTGAAATCTGGAAAGAAATTTTTAAAGAAAATAAATCATGTAATGGTATCATATTTAGACAATAAATTGAAGTTTAGAATAGTATATTATTTATTATTGTTATAACTTATCACATAGTCTCTCCTACCTCCAGACTTTTGAATAGAATTTATGCATTGATTGATTGCAGCACTTTATAGGATAAAGAAGATAAATTTTTAAAATTGCATTTTCATTTGAAACTTCTTCTCCACCAACTAGGATTTCCAAATGATTTGTTTTCTAAAGCTTCAGTTTACTTTTCTATTATAAAGTTTTATGATATCCACTATAAAAAAGTAAAATTAATCTGAGGCCACATTTAAATAATTGGGTATAGTGTCCATTTATGAATTTTCCTTCTCCATGTTTCTTGAAAAATAAAGTTGACACAATTTTAATTTAACAACAGATCAAAGAGTTACTCTGATTTCATTTAAAATGCTAATTTGATAATACTTTGTGTGCACAATCAACATTATATTAATACTTTATTTTTATGTAGTAGATTCAGCTTAGGAGTCATGCCTTCAGGTTTCATCTTATAAAGATAAAAGTAAATTTTTTAAGTATTGTAATACTTTAATTATATCATTTTCTCATTTGTTCAATTGTCTTTAATCAAACATATTTCTTGTTATCACTCTATGAATAACTCTTGTATCTTAACTATTTTAAGTTGTATGTTTTTGAAGCATTTCGACATTTACTTTCTCCAAGTTAACTTCCCTTTTCGGTTATTAGATTCTGCTTATTTTTTTTCCTAATTTGATTAAGTCATTTGTGAAACCAGCTTTTCATGTTCAGAATGATAGAATGGTCCTTTTTTTTGTTTTTTTCCCCCAAAACGGCTTCATTTTTTTTTTTTTTTTTGCATTTTTCTCAGGGTTTTCCTTCAAAATAGCAATCTTTTGGTTTTTTTCTATTTAAGTTAAGAGATTTCCTCCCAGAAACAAAGCCATATGATAACATTATTGACTGAGATATCTATGGTAGATACATTTCAAGATTTTCCTATTTCCATTATCAATGAAAAGTTAAATAAATCTCATCACATGTGCGATGAAGACACAGCCATTTAAATGGTTACAGTTGTTCTGGGTGAAACTTTTATTCCCTTCAGGAATATAAAGGAAAACCTACTTTTTGAATCTATGTGCAAAACTTAAAATATTTGAAGGTCTTTAAATTTAATTTTAGTTCATATACATGATATCCCTTAAACCAAAATGTCTGAGATAATCAGAATTCCTTTATATAAAGAGGGGAAAATATTTAAATGGGAAATAGGCACTTTGTGTTAAACTACTGCTTTTCAGAAGGCATATGAATAATTTGAGGGGTAAATTATACACTCTGGTTTTGAAGGATTTAAGTCATTGATTTCAGTCATATCACTACAGTCAGAATCAATAATGATTGGACTGCAGCTGCACAGAAGTACTGCAAATGGGACTTTGGCAGCACACTCCAAAGACCTTCAGGAAATGAGCCTGGAAGGGTTTATCCATCTGGAGGATGGTGTAGGCTTTGCTTTTCAAGACCTTCCAGCAGCCACATGAACTGGATATGATCCTAAACGTGGAGTGTGAGCTTACTTGTCCCAACAGAACAATTTGAGCTATTGTCTGCTCAACATATTGCCTTAAAGACCCCTTGGCTAGAGGAAGAGAGAAGGAAGTGATCTAGCTCAGCTGTGGCCTGATTTACATATTCATACATTGGGAAGTCTTGTGCTGTGGAGCAGCTTTTCTCAAACACCAAGGTGCACATGAGTTACTGCAGGATCTTCTAAAAATGTAGCTTCTGATTCAGGTAGCTAGAGGGTGGGGTTTGAGTCTGAATTTCTAGCATGTTCCGAGACATTGAGACACTGAGACTACAAGTTCACTTATCAATTGTCCTACAGGTGGTATTAGAGTAACAAGTAAGAGTGTGAGGAATCAAGAAACACTAAAGCAAAAGGAAGTTGATCATTCCCTGAATAATAAAAGCCAAAATGCAAAACCACAATCTATAAATGCTACTCTTGTAAAAATCTTTAGACAGATTCCCTTTAACTATCTTGGCCTCATGGTCTTGTACTGTTCTTAATAAGACTAACTATTGTTTTGCCAGTTTAGATAACTAACAAACTCTTTCTTACAGAGTATGCCCTAAAACATTGATTAAATGCAAAAAGAAAATATATGTATATGAATATATGTGTGTGTATACATGACTTTTTATATAATAATCATTTAGTTCTGTAATCAACACTTTATATTCAATTATCCATCTTCAATATACAGAAAAAATGACCAAAGTTTCATCTAATATCAATTTTTTCAATCTTATTCCATTACTTATCATTTACAAGAGATTAAGGAAGTGAATTAATTCCTGGGCTTCTATATCCAGAGATACAATATGTTAGAGGGTGGTGTTCAGCCTAAATGAGATAACGCAGGTAAAGTGCTACAAATTGACACTCATTACATGCCTGGTTTTGTCCAATACCTGTTCAAAATGGATTTTTTAAAAAAATTTTTTTAAAATTTATTTATTTTCATTCATTGTAAACAAATGGTACACAACTTGTTTCTCTGGTTGTACATGAAGTAGAGGCATACCATTTGTGTAATCATACATGTACATAGGGTAATGATGTTTGTCTCATTCTGTTATTTTTCCTTCCCCCCACTCCTCCCACCCCTCTTTATCCTCTATACAATCCATCCTTCCTCCATTCTTGCCTCCCTCTCACCCCCCATTATGTATCATCATCCGCTTATCAGAGAGATTATTTGTCCTTTGATTTTTTGGAATTGGCTTATCTCACGTAGCATGATATTCTCCAACTTCATTCATTTGTCTGCAAATGCCACAATTTTATTCTTCTTTATGACTGAGTAATATTCCATTGTGTACATATACAACAGTTTCTTTATCCATTCATCAATTGAAGGACATCTAAATTGGTTCCACAATCTATCTATTGTAAATCGAGCAGCTATGAACATTGATGTGACTGCATCACTGTAGTATGCTGATTTTAAGTCCTTTGGTATAGACCAAGGAGTGGGATAGAAGGGTCAAGTGGTGGTTCCATTCCAAGTTTTCTAAGGAATCTCCACACTGCTTTCCAGAGTGGCTGCACTAATTTGCATCCCCACCAGCAATGTATGAGTGCACCTTTTTCCTCACATCCTTGCCAACACCTTTTATTGCTTGTATTGTTGATAATCACCATTCTAATTGGGATGACATGGAATCTTAGGGTAGTTTTGATTTGCATTTCTTTTATTACTAGAGATGTTGAACATTTTTTCATATATCTGTTGATTGCTTGTAGATCTTCTTCTGTGAAGTGTCTGTTCATTTCCTTAGCCCATTTGTTGATTGAATTATTTGTATTCTTGGTGTAGAGTTTTTTGAGTTCTTTATAGATTCTGGAGATTAGTGCTCTATCTGAAGTATGTGTGGCAAAGATTTTCTCCCACTCTGTAGGCTCTATTTTCACTTTGCTGATACTTTCCTTTGCTGAGAAAAAGTGTTTAAATTTGAATCTATCCCAATTTATTGATTCCTGCTTTTATTTCTTGTGCTATGAGAGTCCTATTAAGGAAGTCTGATCCTAAGTCGACATGATGAAGATTTGGACCTACTTTTTCTTCCATTAGGTGCAGGGACTCTGGTCTGATTCCAAGGTCCTTGATTCACTGTGAGTTGAGTTTTGTGCAGGGTAAGAGATAGGGGTTTAGTTTTATTCTACTGCATATAGATTTCCAGTTTTCCCAGCACCATTATTTGAAGAGGCTATCTTTTCTCCATTGCATGCTTTTGGCACCTTTGTCTAGTATGAGAAAACTGTATTTATTAGGGTTTGTGTCTGTGTCCTCTATTCTGTACCATTGATCTACCTGTCTATTTTGGTACCAATACCATGCCGTTTTTGTTACAATTGCTCTGTAGTATAGTTGAAGATCTGCTAAGGATTGTTTTAGCTATTCTGGGAGAAAAACTGAAAGCATTCCCCCTAAAAACTAGAACAAGGCAGGGATGCCCTCTTTCACCACTTCTATTCAAAATTATCCTTGAAACTCTAGCCAGAGCAATTAGACCGACCAAAGAAATTAAAGGAATATGAATAGGAAAAGAACTCAAACTCTCCCTATTTGCTGATGACATGAGTATATATTTAGAGGAGCCAGAAAACTTCCAGCAGAAAACTTCTAGAACTCATAAATGAATTCAGTAAAATAGCAAGATGTAAAATCAATACTCATAAATCTAATGCATTTTTATTCATAAGTGATGAATCCTCTGAAAGAGAATTTAGGAAAACTACCGCATTCACAATAGCCTCAAACAAATAAACTACTTGAGAATCAATCTAACAAAAAAGGTGAAAGACCTCTACAATGAGAACTACGGGACACTAAAGAAAGAAATTAAAGAAAACATTAGAAGATGGAAAAATCTCCCATGTTCTTGGATAGGCAAAACCACATAAATACAGTCACCTCATACTCAACAAAGGAGCCAAAAACATACAATGGAGGAAAGAAAAGATAGCCTATTCAACAAATGGTGCTGGGAAAATTGAAAATCCATATGCAGTAAAATGAAATTAAACCTCTATCTCTCAACCTGCACAAAACTCAACTCAAAATGGATCAAAGGCATAGGAATTAGACCAGAGACCCTGCACCTAATAGAAGAAAAAGTAGGCCCAAATCTTCATCATGTTGACTTAGGATCAGACTTCCTCAATGAGACTCCCAAAGCACAAGAAATCAAAGCAAAAATCAATAAATGGGATGGACTCAAACTAAAAAGCTTTTCTCAGCAAAGGATACAATCAAGAATGTGAAGAGAGAGCCTACAGAGTGTGGGAGAAAATCTTTTCCACACGCACTTCAGATAGAGCACTTAACTCCAAAATTTATAAAGAACTTACAAAACTTTACACCAAAAATACAAAGAACCCAATCAATAAATGGGCCAAGGAGCTGGACAGACACTTTACAGAAGAAGACATACAGGCAATTAATAACTACATGAAAATGTGTTCAACATCTCTAGTAATTAAAGAAATACAAATTAAAACAACTCTAAGATTTCATCTTACTCCAAGTAGAATCACTTTTATAAAGAACACAAACAATAATAGATGTTGGCGTGGATGTGGGGAAAAAGGCACACTTTTACATTGCTGGTGGAGTTGCAAATTGGTGCAGCCACTCTGGAAAGCAATATGGAGAATCCTAAGAAAACTTGGAATGGACCCACCTTTTGACTCAGTTACCCACTCCTCAGTTTATACTCAAAGGACCTAAAATCAGCAAACTACAGTAACACAACCACATGAATGTCTAGCAGCTCAGTTCACAATAGCTAGATTGTGGAACCAACCTAGATGCCCTTCAACAGAGGAATGGATAAAGAAACTGTGGTATATATACACAATGGAATACTGTTCAGCCATAAAGAAGAATAATATTATGGCATTTGCAAATAAATGGATGGAATTGGAGAATATCAAGCTAAGTGAAATAAGCGAAGTCCAATAAACCAAAGGCCAAATGTTTTCCCTGATAAGTGGAGAATGATATATAATGGGGTTGGGGAGTGGGGAATGAGAGAATAATGGGGGAACTATAGAATATGTAGAAGGAAATGAGAGGGAGTGGGGTATTAAAAATGGTGGAATGAGACAGACATCATTACCCTATGTACATGTATGATTACACGAATGGTATGAATCTACATTGTATGCAACCATAGAAATGAAATGGTGTACCCCATTTGTATACAATGAATCTAAATGCAGTCTGTAAAAAATTAAAAGCTAAATTACAAAAAAAAAAAAAAAGAGAGAGAAAATTGAAAAAAAAAAAAAAAAAAGACTGCAATTCTCAAGTTTTCAGAAACAGGTAGAAGATGAACCCAGAAATACTCCATTAGTCTGACTGGTTGAGATTGATTTCCAATTTCTGCAATGCAAGGAAGTCAGAATATGTGTAAGGATCCCTGCATAGCTATGAAAGCTCATTTTGGATGATTATGCAGAGCAAACTGTGTGAAGTTATAATTAAAAGGGGTTCATTTATTCTCAACACTACTGAGGACTACCTAAGGGCCCAAATCAAAGACATTTCTGTTTTAGGTAGGCATAGGAACCATTGTAATTGTATTACAGTGTCCCTGACTCCATTGTCACCTAGGGTATGCTGAGATACTTGCCTTGTTAGAAGCACACTTTTCAGATCCATTTGCTATTGGCACATGCCATGTTTAAAATTTACTTCATGTGCAGTGCTATCATCATTTGAAAAATGCAAAATTTGCTTCCATCCAGTGGTTAAATTAATGATTTTCTTCCAACCTGTGTCCTAAAGCTCTTTCAAGTTTTATCATCTGTTGCTCTGTGTCCTGTACATCATTCTATATTCAAATGTTCTGTCCAACTGATACATATATTTCTATGAGAAAGGTCTATTTCAGTCCTTTGTTTGACCAAAACAGAGATGTCCCTAATAGGGCTCTATACAAGAATGGATTTTCTTATCCTATTAGGCAGAAATGGGATAGGATTGACTGTACTTCTACAAAACTATAAAGTATTCCTTCAGGAGTACCATTTTCTTTTTCTTATTTCTCTTATAAATACATATTTTGTAATGTAGACAATATATTTATTTAATGTCTTAGTGTCTATTCTCTCTTCTATAAATTGAAATACTGTTTCAATGTGTTGAATACTACTATAAGATGCAACATTGTGTACCTCAGAAAAAGAAAAAACCGACTAAATTCTTAACAACAATGACTAATAATGAGTGATTATCAACAGTAACTAGACTTTCTGTCTAGACTTGGTAACATATTAACCCTTCCTACCAGCCTCTTACTGCTTTGAAATTTCCATCAAATATTCAAGTCACTTGGCAATCTGTCTTCCTTTAGTGGCATTGCTATGTGCATGATGGGCAATCCCATTGCATGTGTTTCAGGAAAGAGTCCTGCTCAGGTTCAAAGCAGTAATCCTCAAATCATTAGGGGATTTTGCTATAAAATAAATTTTAATTTAAGACGTCTGAAGTGGAACCTAAAATTCTGTGTTTCTAAAAAGCTCCTGGCAGATTGAGACTACACTTACACTACAAATGGCACAAGCACTTGACAGACGGGAAATAGGGAATTGCATCATTTTTCAGATGATGCATATTAGTTTCACTTAAACTGTTCTGTTTCAGTGCCTTTCTGTGTATGAAGTTACAAGTCCTAACTTTCTATAGCAATATTAAATCAGAGGTTATTTTTTATGAAGTCATTTTCAACACATATACTACAAGTAATGTCCAATTTCAATTGAGATAAGGGTGGGTTGAAAAGCTATGACCACAGTTGTGTACAGGATGATGATGTTGAACTGCACCTGAGACTGTGCTCCTTGAATATAGTGGTAATTGAGAAATTCCTGCCACATTTTGTGTTCTAAGCAGCAGGCTAATGACAAAGGACTACCCACATTCCAAAATAACCTTACCATTTACTGTTCCTATGGTTCTCCGAACATCTTCCCAACTGTCTTCATTTACTCTGAGATTTTCCTCATTACTGAATAGTCTCTCCTATTGCAATAGCAGGGATATCACCTCCTTAATTGTGCAGTTCATAATGCCTTTCATAGCAGGTAGTGCCTATTTTCAGAGTAGAGCAGAGTAGTTGAATGTGTGGGTCTCAAAGTCAGATAAATTGATTGTTAGTTCTGACTCTCTCAATTATTAGTTAAATTACTTTGGATGAAGGATTAAAACCTCCATTTCAAAATAACCAAAGGTAAAGTGTTTTTATCCATTCATATCAACCCCTTTGGTATTCAAAACCTGAGAGCTCCCATCCCACTTAGTTGAAAATCAAAACTGATTTCTATGGTTCTCTGACCCTGTGACTTGCCCTCTCTCCTCCCTGTCCCATTTGATGCTCATTCAGGCAGAATGACTCCCCCCACCACCCCGCCATCTCTGGAACTTATGAAACAGTTTTCTATATCTGAATTTTTCTCTGTGTCATTCCTTCTTTCCTAGGTATTCCCCAGGTGTTACAGGACTAGCTAGCTTCTCCTCCCCGTTCACATTTCTATTAGAAAATCTCCATCTAAAAAGTCCTTTGCTGAAATCCCTGACCAAATACTCCTTTCCTTCTTCATTACCTACACCCTTCCTAAGTTATAAGACCCTATATCCACCATTCTAAATGTTTGTTTACTGTGTTTCCACATGATAATGGAAGTTCCAAGTGCGCATACTTCAGAATTTATGGGACCCAGTGAAAATAAAGTGAGTTTCTTCTTGCTCATACTTTTTTTCTGTTTTCTCCATTCTCCTCCCTCTCTCCCCACCTTGGGGCTGATTTTTAAAAGTGGGCTATTTAATGTAATTCTAAGTAAATAAATATTTTAACTTTAAATTATTGACAAAAGTTTTGCCTTTCCCCTTTTCATTATGCCATGTCACTTTCAATGAACATGACATTAAAACACTTATAGAAATCACAGAAGTTAAACAATTAATGCATTTTTCTCTAAACAGAAGGAAGAAAAGATTGCACAAAACTAACTCCATTCTTCCTGTTTGACTTCTTGGTATATGCACACTCTACACTTCTCTACCTCAGGTATAATGATGAGTAAGGAAGGACTGAAAGGAAAAGAAATTATGGGTTCACACTAATTTTCCTTTTCTGTTGTTACTAACTCAGGTTGACTCCTTACTCCCTGGCGAGTGAGCAAGATCAAGGCCTCAAAGGTGGCTTCAAAAGTTAATGACAATAAATCGGACCACCATCACGGATTGGTTAACAACAGTTCCACGAACATGATCAGCTCGTGCTTACCATATAGTCCTATGGGACTCTCATCTGCGTGAACCCCCCCCTGCCTTGCTGACCTTTAAGCTGATTGGTTCCTGCCTAGCCTCCACCCTACATAACAGTTGTGTGACTTTCTCAATAAAGGAGTTCCTGCTGTGACTGGTCTCCCTGGCGTCTGATTGTCCTCCGCCTGGAGGGCTTGGCACGGGCAGTCAGTCGGACCTACCTTTCCCAGTCTGGCCTTGTTGGGGAGTACTCCCTTCCCTTGTCACTGTTCGAGAAGACCAAGGGGGCTGAAGACACCAGCACTTTTCCTTCTGAGGCATCATTATCTGCATAAGTGGTTGGTAGCTTGCATACATCACTTACCCTGTTCATCTTGTTATGGAGATCCACTGAGTTCCCAGGCACCTGTGGTCCACCAGAATTCTGTCATGCAGCATCATACATACTGTGTGAATGGTACAGGAAGAAACAGTGGCAGGCCAGGCTCCACTGCCACATCTACCTTCACAAACTCAAAGGACTATCATTATTGCAAGTTAAATAATTCCTGATATTATATTTACCCCCGGAAAATGAATAATACTTTGACAAAATTTCTTGCATATCCGTTCTAATCATAAGATTATTTTATGTGGATCAAATGAGAGAAAAATCAAATGAATTATGTTCAGTTCTAGTTTATCTAGTAAAAGGCTTAGTAAAATAGAGGATTGAACTTAACAATAAAAATAATGCTTTGGGTTTAAGCACAGTTTAATTACCTACATGCACATTGTACAGTTAATATATATTATTCTTATAACTTACATTTTTTTTCTGAAAAACACCAAAACTTCCAGATGATACACAGACTTGGATTTCAAGACTTAAATTAAGCTTTGGTAGCTTATTGTTCATGTCATCTCTCAACACTGTACCCAAATGCCTTAAATGAGAAGAAATACCTCAAACTTCTTCTCTAGTGAGAATTTTTCAAGGCTCAGAGCAATAGTTCAATCCATGTTTGCACTGGATGGTGAGAAATTATACTGACATCTTCCATTTTTGAATGCTTTGAAAGCATAACTTCTTTTATAAAAATGATTCACAGAATGCAAAGTTAAATATTTTTATGTCTGGTCAGACTTTTGTTCTCATTGGTGACAAAGTAGGCTCCATATAAATAGTCAGTCTACAAAAATTTGCAAAATATCACCATGAATGAGGAAAAGTAATTGAAATAAGAGGGAGTCAAGAGGGTGCTCAGATATTTTATGAAATTACATGATTTTTTAAAAATTCAATATTTCAGTGTGATACTTTAAGACAATATATATCTAATAACCACTGAATACTATTTAACTTAAGATTTCATGCCTTCAGCAAAAGACAAATGTTTTAAAAATCAACCATAACAAACAACTGCTTGATTTTTTTTCTCTCACATGATATTCTGCATGTAAGAAAAACATAGAAAATTGAAAACTATTGCTTAATGTGTTTACTGTGTTTAATGGAAAGGTATTTATTGTTTATAGCACACAAAGTTATCTAATTCTAAATCTTTGAAAGCTATTTTTCACCCCTGTTTGTTATATATAACTGATGGTGATGCAAAATTATCCTTCACCACAAATATACAAATTGACTTTTGTTGAGAAACAATTTTTCCCATTTTTCCCCATATTTACATATTTGCTTCAATATACATGATCTATAAATGTTCTGTTCTTCTGGATTTTCTTTTAACTGGTTTTAAAACCTTTTAAGTTTCCTCAGGCATGAGTTAAATAAAATCTTTAATAGTGCTCATTATTATATCTGCCAAAAAGTCATGCATGATTTTATTTTTAAAAGAAGGATCTCTTGCCCTGTGCTGTGATGCATGCCTATAATCCCAGTGGATTAAGGAGGAGGCTGAGGAAGGAGGATTTGGAGTTCAAAGCTAGCCTCAACAACTTAGCAAGGCCATAAGCAACTCAGTGAGATTCTGTCTCTAAAGAAATTACAAAAAAGGGCTGGGAATGTGGGGATGTGCCTCAGTGGTTGAGTGCCCCTAAGGGCAATCCTCAGTACAAAAAAAACACACAAAAAAACAAAAACCTCTCTCTCTCTCTCTCTCTCTCTCTCTCTTTTTTTTTTTTTTTTGCCAAATTCATGGTCCCTGTAATGTTTTGCCCAACATGTAACTTCCATGTCATTATCTAAGAAATCTGTTACAACTCCTTCTACTCTCTTCACTTTCTATTAACCAGGGTTTGGGAAAAGTAGAGATGAAGTCAAGCACCTTTCCTTCCCAAGGCAGCAAACTTCATGTCCACTCACTCCACATTGACTAGAACTGAGTCAAACTGCGTATGTTCTGGCAGAAGACGAGTGAACATAGTGTCTTTGCCAGATCATCATAAGACTAGTATCTAACTTTGAATTCTACTGCTAAAGAAAAACATGAGCAACAGACCTTGGCCAATAACTAGCAGTCTCTGCCATTAGTAGCTATGTGGGGTTTTCAAAAAAGCCTTAACCTTCCCCTTGGCTTGACTAATCTTCAGAAAGTCTTCATAACCCTTACTGTCTCCAAGTCCCTAACCTCCCTTTTCTTGGAGAATTTACTTCAGAAAATTCATAATTTATAAATTATTTCTCTGACCCGTTGAGATGTAACTCTCTTTAAAAAGCCTCTTACCTGTTTTATAACCAAGAATGTCTCTGCCACAGACCCAGGATCCATCACTTTGAGTCATAATCTGTATGAGAGCATAGGCATACAACCTTGATGGGCAAGAATAAACAAACTCGACCTGCTAAATCACAGAGAAAACGTTTGCAAATTCAGGGATAAATCAAAGTGTTCTATACATGCCATTGACCAACCTCCATCCTAATTTCCTCTACTATTTTCCCACTACACCTCATCCTGTGTTTATAATCCCCTCCTCCTTTTATCCAGCAGGGTGGAACTTAGTCAGTGGTCTCTTCCCTATAGCAGTATCCAAGAATAAAGCCTTGTTTGGTTGATTAACATTATCTCTTGAGACTTCTGCTTGACTGGGGATTTGGAGGAAGCAGACTTAATAATATGCTTAAAAATTATCTGGGAAGACATCTTTATGGAGAAGATTGACCTGTGTTTTGAAGGATTAGTAAGATTTTTCATAGATGAAGAGGTACAGATATTCATTTTCTGGGTAGAACAAATAGTGAATAATCTAGTGCACAGATTTCTTCTGACACAATTGCTAAGCAACACAGTGTTTCAAACTCGAATACAGGCAAAAATAATGAGTAGCCCAGTATAAAATGAATAAAATCGTAGAACTGAACTGTAACGTAGACCTAGACAGCTCATGCCCCTTCTGGGGAGGTGGTCTTGTTTAGACCCTATGTTTGCTGCCATAGTATCGGATTTATTTTTTCTCACAATAACCTAAAATAAGGATTTTTGTTTAAATCAAATTGTATCTATATACTTATATCTATTATAATTAATTCAAAATTAGAAAAATAAGGTATGTTACCAATAACTACTTGGCTACACATAGTTTATTATACTTTGTGTCTTCTCTAAGAAAAATAATATTTGAGATATTAAGTAGTGTATAAGGGGTATCATCCAGAATGTCAATTTCTTCCTAATTTTGTCATTGTGGGCAACTGAATTAATTTTTCCTAAGCCTGAGTTCTCCTATCTGAAGTTGGAATAAGTATCATATAGGATTAGGTTGTTGATGTTGATAACATGTGTGGAAAAGAGTCAAATGTAATACATAATAAGAGCTATAAATGAACTTAAAAAATTGAAATTAAGCAAGTATGTGTAGGTAGTTATCAAGTAGCTTACAAAAGCTATAAAATATCTTTTCTGCAAAATGAAAATAATGTTGTTGATCCCATAGTTCTGTGCTGAGAATGATATGAAATAACATTAAAGGTTTTGGCTTGGTTTGTATGAAGTATACATGTGACTACCAATGGAAATAGGAGTGGTATATAACATAAACCACTAACCCTCT
Source organism: Sciurus niger (assembly GCA_020740815.1). NCBI lineage: Eukaryota > Metazoa > Chordata > Mammalia > Rodentia > Sciuridae > Sciurus > Sciurus niger. The sequence continues at coordinate 50,885 of JAHUXG010028025.1, read as the reverse complement.
CAGTCAGCCAGGAATAATAGCACCTTCTGGGGAACAGATAGAGTGGGGGAAAAACAAACAAAGAAATAATATTACAAAGGTTGCCAATTATCTTGTGGAATATTAATGCTCATTTTATGCTGATATTGCTTTAATGTTAATTAGAAATCCAGAGTCTTTGTGCGTGTAATGAATATTCTTTCTCATGCTCTACTTATTTGTCCCTGACAATTACTAAATTAATTACTTCAAGTCTGAGTTCACACCAGTCTTTAACCCTTCAGGTTGGTGCTCAGAGTGGAATTTAAAATTGGTTCTCTGAAGCATTTAAAAGATTGCTTTGGGTATATAAATAAAATATCTATAATACATGATTAAAGGTCTCCTGAATAAAATTATATAACAGATACAGGAAGATTTCAAGATGCAAGTTCTAAAGCAGTTGAAATTGATCAAGAAATATCAATATTTGCTTGATGTTGATATTTCTTGGTTTCCATATTCTCACAAAATATAAACTCTGAGGAATATGAAATCTACTTCTTATTTGGTTGAAAACTTGTAAGAATTCATTAAATTAATATGAAGATATACAAGTTAATATACTTAGCAACTTCCTTCTTGGAAGTCAACTAATTATGTCTGTACACACACACATCAACAAAGAAAGGACCATAAAACAAAAAGTAAATTATCAGGAAAGTTTTAAATGTCTTGTGTTAGTTGACTGGGCTGCCATCTCACGATACTGCACACTGAATGGCTTAGACAAGAATTTCTTTCTCACAATTCTAGAACCTGGGAATCCAAGATCAAAGTGCCTGCAGGACTGGTTTCTAGTAAGGATTCTCTCCTGATTTCCTTTCCACAATGTCCTCACATATCACTGGTATATACTCTGTGTGCAAACACCCCAGGATCTCTTCCTCTTATAAGGACAATAGTACTATTGGAATATGGTCTACTAATATGGCCTAATCTAACATCGTTTACCTCCTTAAACACCTTTCTCTAAATCAGTTACAACAGGGATTAGGGCTTCAACATATGAACTTTGGCAGTTCAGTCTGTAAGATTTGTAAAAATAATATCAAATAATATTTGTTCTAAAATTATTTGGCTAATACACTTGCCTATTAGTTCAGGCCAGTTATTATCATCTAGCCTACAAATTGTGTGTGTGTGTGTGTGTGTCTGTGTGTGTGCATGCTACATTCTTGGTGACTTTCCGATTCTTGGTAATTTCATTTATGTTTTGAAGAAATTCAAAATTTTGTTCTATATTTTGGTGTTGATCTATGCTGAATATTATTATGGTTTGTTTATGAGGTGTCCCCGAAAACTTCCTCTTAATGCATGAATATGTAGAGGTGAAATAATTGGATGCTATGAGTTGTAACCTAAGCAATCCATCCTAGTTTGAATGAACTGACAAGGTGGTGAGTTCAGGCAGATGAGGTATGACTGGAGTAGGTGAGTCACTGGGGGGTGTGCTCTGCAAGGGTGCATCTTCCCTTTTGCTCACCCACCCCCACTTCCTTACTTCTCCATGTGCTGAGCAGTTTTTCTCCACAGGGTCCTTGAGCCATGATGTACTTCCTCACCTTGACCCAGAGAAATGGAGTTGTCCATCAATGAATCCTCTAAAATGGTGAACCTCAAATAAACTTTTCCTCTTCCAAATTGTTCTTGCTGAATGTTTTGGTCACAGCAATGAAAAGCCTAATTAAGACAAATGATATCATACTGATCAATAATAAATTTCGGTCTTTGACTTGTATGATTGTGAGAGCAGAAACCTGTTCAGCAATAACTCAGCATCGCAAAAGTTATTGCTTTGCCCTAGCGCTAAGAAAAACCTAGAGGACAGGTTATTTACATAAAAGACAGATTTTACACAATGGATTGTTATTCAGTCTTAAAAATAAATGAAATTTTCTGCATCCTACATCTTGGATGAACCCTGAAGACATTATGCTAAGTGAAATAAACCAGACACGAAAAAACAAATATTGAATGATTCCAACTTTATGGGTTACATAGTGAAATTCATAGAAAAAAAAATAGAATGTGGCAATTACTAGGAGCCCAGCAAGAGAAATATAGTTAATTTTTATCTAATGGGGGCAGATTTTGAGTTTGGAAAGATGAAACCTTTCTGGAGATAGATGATGGTAATAAATGTGAAACTGGTTAATACCACTAAAGTGTACACTTTTAAAATACATCAAAATGTTATATTTTTTATGTATATTTTAACACAATAAAATTTTTAAAAGATATAGTCTAACATATTTTTAAATAATTTGGATTGTAAATTATAGTGGGAAAAAGGTAAACACCATAAGATGAGATCTTTAAGTTAAATGCAAAAATAGATAAAAACACAATTAATCAGAATTTTCTCATTCATGTTTTTGTTCATATTTGTACTTTGGTTTTACTTACTTTTACTATGTAGAAATTACTTTTAGTGTTTCCATTTCTCATTATTCATTATTGACTGAAATACCCAAGGTTAGTCAATTCAAGATAGATTATTTTATCTGTAAATTTTCTACATTATCTAGGCAAAGAAATATGCACATTTTTTCTTAGTTTTAGATGAATGGAGGGACATAGTTATTTCTCTGTAGCTCTGTAACCATGGGGAATTCATTTTCAGAACTATCACCCCACAAAACCCTAATCCATGAATGTTCAAGTTCCTAATATAAAATGGCATAGTATTTGTATATCACCTACAAACATCTTCTGGTATACTTTAAATCATCTTCAGATTATTCATAATGCCTAGTATAATGTGAATGCTATATAAATATTGTAATGTATTTTTTATGGAATTATGACAAGGAAAATATCTGTGCATGTTCAGTACAAAGATGTAGGGCCACAGTTACACAGCACAAGAATATGGAAGGTGGACTGTACTTGGTTTCTCAACTACAATTGATTAAAGACAATAGATTAAAATAAAAAGTCTTATGAATATACAGTATAATATTAACAAAGACTCTAATTGTCCCCACCTTCTGATTGCTCGGATCAGAACCCTGGCATATCTAAAGTTACAGGGCCATTATCTTACAACAACAAAAACCTTTTTAAGTACTTTCTCATGTTTTACATCTCCCCAAACAATACCATCTTTATCATGTGCCATGAGGAAACTGAAAAGGCAAACAGTAGAATAATGTGCTCAGCTTCACAGAATCATCCTGAGATCTCCCGGGAAAATGTGCCATTGTAATAGACACCTCTCTTCCATATTCAGACAGGTCATCAATTCCTTAAAATTGATTAAATTAAATAAGCATGTTCTTTCATGATGATGAACCATGCTTTTATATTTGACTACTAAAACATAATCAAGAAGAATTCAGTTTAATATGCTTATTATGAACTTTTTACTCATTAATGAAGTGGTAACTTGGATCATATACTAATGATAATGTATCTGGATTTAAAGAAAGCTTTTGTTCTTTTACAGAAAGCTGATTGATCTGCAAGGACAGCACTAGGGTAGAAGGAGCAGACACCTATTGAAATGGATGGGAAATAGTCTCAAGTGTGGAAATAGATAGACACTGTCAATAAAAAGATTTAAAACAGGCAGACAAACAACCCTCCCCCAACCCAAAAACCTGACACATCAGGTGGTAGAGGACATTCAAGGAGAAGAGACAGTTTTAGGTAGGATCCCCTTTGTTACAATTTGACTGCAAGAAATGCTCATTCAAGAGAAAAAAATGTGCTAACCAGTATTTTTAAATTAAAACCACTGTAATCTATCAATATTTTTTAAGATTTATGTAGTTCTCCCAGTTGTGTTTATAAATATTGGATTAGTTAGTAGACATTTATACATAAGATGTTTTTTATATTTCATTATGCTTTAAACTTGTGATAGTTAATTTTATGTGACCCAAGTTGGCTGGGCCACAGGATGCCTGGATATATTTTTAGACACTATTTCTAGATGTGTCTCTGAGGCTGTTTCCAAAGGAATTAGCATTGTCAATTGATAGACTGAATAAAACAGATGCCCAGTGTTGGGGAGAGTCATCCATCCTGTTGAAGGCACAAATAAAATAGGAGGCTGAGCTCCCTCTGTCTGCAGGAGTGAGTTTCCTCCATGTAGACTGAGGCTTATACCACCGATGATCTTGTTTCTCAGGCTTTGCATCAGACAGGAATTTATACCACCAACTTTCCTGAATCATTGTACTTCTATGCAATTGACTCATAAGTCAATTCCTTATAATAAATCTACTTGGAGTTTCCTAGGTTCTGTTTATCTGGAAAATTCTGAAAAATATAAGCAAATCTCACTTTCAAATAGGCAAAATACTAAGAAAATGTATTTTCTTCACAGTATTTTCAAAGGTAGCATATATCCCTGGAACTAATTTGACCAGCAAATCAGTAATGTCATCAAAGACCATAATTATTTCCGTCTTCCTATTTTTCTCTTCTAACTATCAGCTTCATTCATTCTAAGGTTGGTTTCCTTCATGGTTTTCCAATGACTGCCATTTTGTAGGGGATAATGGTTGTAAACAATGAATGACCTAATGATAAAGCAGCTATACTTTATGCATTTTCAATTTTTTTTTCATTTCTGTAAGAAAATCTATACAGGTGCATAATATACTTTATACCTTCTTGGCAGAAATGATTTACATGCTCTTTCCTACAATACCCAACTTGAATGGAACAAACAGATCCACTTTCATTGGTTACAAATAACATTTTGGAATGGCATGGATGTTAGGAGGTCTAACACCATGATCCAAAGGGAGGTGTTTTCTACAGAAAAACAATTTTAAATTTTCCCAAGCATTTTATTGAAAATTGTATTATTTCTCATTAGAGATATAAGATATGTACAATTTTCAATTTGGAGACATATTAGTGAGTTTTAAAGTTCAAGTTTTAAGGATTTCAGAATTGCATGTAGTTTGAATCATTTTATGCATAAGGGAAGAGTCATTTACATTTTTATTTCTCATTCAGAAAATAAAACACTCCAATTTCCTATTTTATCCAGTTATGTCCTCTGTATCACACACTTATTAACCTGAATCACTTATTTAATATTCTTGTTTGTTCCACCATTTAATTAGCACCTAACTCTTTGATAATCTCTGTGCTGATCTACCAAGAATTTCTTAACCTGCTGATTTTTCTTTATAATTCTACACTCCCTTTTGGATTTTTCTTCATGTAACCCTAATTCTCTTTACTCTTTCTATATTGCAAGATCATTGCTATAAGGACTTTCTAATCCTATACTCAAAATAATAAAGCATTAAGTCCAAACACCACATGCTTTAAAAAAAACCTTGTATATATACCAAGGAAAAGGTACATCAGAATGGAAATATAAAGTTTGGAAAGTACCAATTCAGCATTAAGATATGTCTCTTCATTATACTTAGCTACATTTACTGTTGTTCTTTTGAATAAATAAAACATCATATCTGGCATATACAGATTTAGCTACTATTATTGATTACCAAGAGATGTTGCCAAATAACATTCCAACTTTTTTCTATAGAATAGCCCCTGATTTTGCACTTTTTCTGAAAATGAAGATTTTGAGGCCTCACACAGCATGCAGCACATTCATTATGTACTTTGTATGCATTTATTAATTAATCCATTAGTATATGCTTCAAAGGTGATAAGTGAGGTTACCTTTATAAAAGTAGAGTATCTGAGATTAGCACTCAAAAATTTCAGACATTTTTAGATGTAGGCTTCTGGGTCCAGTATTTCCGTGATTATTGTGAAGCTAGTAAAACTGCTAATTAAACCTTTTCGTGTCCTTATTTAATTCAAGGTTGATTTAGGAAGAGCTGCTATTAAATTTTAGAGCAGTGCATTAGACAAAGGATCTACAAATCGCCCTGAGTTCTGTCAAAATTGAGTAGCAAATAACCCTAGAGAGTGACTAGAAAGCACAGTGCATGGGAGTGCAGGTTGAAGAGTTTATCTTTATTACCCTTTTTAAGTATCTATCTTGTTGAATTGCACAAGTTAAATAACCCAGTGGCCACATGATCTATGCTTGGGATAGAGAAAAAATAAGTACAGCTTGTAAGATTATTTGTTGCTGTTGACAATGCTAAAATTCTCAACACGACATCACTTGTTTTAGTGTTAAAAGTACAGAAGCAAGAAAAAAATACCTGAGTTTTGAGAACTGTCTTTTCTGCTTCCTAGCTATCTGAAAATTGTATGCACATTTATCGGGTATTAATTTGATGCAAAGAATGGACATCCATGAAGGAAAGCTTACATTAAAAGGGTGAGAATAAATGACTAGTATAAAGCACATGTAGCCAAGACTTCTAAATCATTGGGACTATTCTTTGCATTAAGATCTAAAAAACTTCAGTTTCCTTAGCCTGTGGGAAGCCTGAAGCTAGGGCTGTACTCTGGATATATAGGTTTCTTGCAAAAGATTTTAGTAGGCTTCCTATTCCTCTTTGCCAGTTATGTTGTTTCTGGATGATTTCACATCTCTTGTCATAAGGAAAAGGTAGCAATACTTCTATTATTCATAGTAGTATGGTTATCTGGAACCTGTTAATAATGAGATAACATATATCTTCTTGCCTCTGAAATTCCCTAATTTCATGGATGTTATACTGGTTACTTCACTACTCCTGATAGTACTTCATCCATCGTGCCTACCAAGAACACTTGCTTCCACTGACTCCCACAGGAGCTGTTTCTGGGCCTCATTGATGGTGACAAGTGGGAGTCTTATTCAAAAGAATGAATAAAACAGAATAAAACAATATTCTTATGTTTTAATATCTTGCCATATCCAGGTAAAAGTTTTTTCTCTAATTTTACATTTTTAGTCTATAATAATAATGGATTTGAAATTATATTAGGGATGTCCAGTCAGTCTGGCCAATATTTTTTATGAAGACACCAATGTCCAGAGACATTAAGTGATTTGTTTGGTATGCAGACAACCGTGAGTGACTATGTTGTTAAACTTCTGTTGAAAATTTAATATTGTAGAAATATGATAATATACCATCCATACATGTTTCTATTGAATGATTTAGACATATTACTTTTATATTTCAAGAAATTTAAGCTCTCATCCTACTATTCTGTTGTTTGGGGGAAGCATTATGGTCTAGTACAGACTGTGTTGGTTTAAATGCAAGTTAATGTTTAATTTAATTGGCAAAATAAATAAAATAGCAATCTTTATTGGGTGTTTAGCATGTACATTACCTTAAGAACTATTTGCAATTTAAATCCTGTAACACTTTACTAAATGGACTTTTAATTTCTATTTTGTAAAGAAAACATTGGGCTTAGAAATACTTCAAAAAGAAAAATAATATCCTCAAAATGAAATAATTTTAGCTTATCTCATAATAATGTATCTGAAACTAACTTAAGGATAAGGTATATTATACTGAAATTAAAAATTGTGTTATACTCCTATAACAAAGACCAGATGTCCATATCTGTGATTAACAAACTCAGCATGTTTCACCAAAAGAAATGCAATGTATGACAATATTGTGGACTGAATTCTTTTCTCCCCAAATTTGTATGTTGTACCTCTAACTCACCATGTAACTGTATTTGGACACAGGTACTTGAAGGAAATAATTAAGGATAACTGAGGTGGAATTAAGAACAGAAACCTAATTCAACAAAACTGGTGTCATGAAGAAAAGAAGAGACACCAGAAGAATGAGAACATGAAGGAAAGACCACATAAGGATATGGTGAGAAGCCATCTTCAAGCCAAGAAAATAGACCTCACCAGAAAACAAACCTGCGAGTTTCTGATCCTGACTTTCTAGCACTCAGAACTGAGAGAAAATAAGTAGGTAGCGTTATAGTCACCCAGTCTGTGGTATTCTGTTATAGCAATGTGAGCAGTCTAACAGAGATGATAAGGTGACCTTGCAATATTTCACATATTTTGGTATTTTTATTAAATTAGAATGAAAGTTAATTTGAATTTTAGTGGAAGAGTTAAAACTTTTAATATCTTGAGTTTGCTTCTCATAATTATGAACTGCATCTTACAAATAAACAAAGAATGAATAAAAGGATATCTTATATTTTAATATCCTGCCATATCCAGGTAACAGTATTTTTTCTCTAATTTTTTAGTCATAGTTTATAGTAATGGATTTGAAATTATATTAAAGATGTCCAGTCTGTCTGGCCAATGTTTTTATATGAGGACACCAAAGTCCAGAGGCATTAAATGATTTGTTAAAGATCAGCGTTATGTCCTGGCAAATCTGAGATTTCAGCTCTTCTACTCTATTCAATTAATGATCCTTTCTACTGTTCCTTACTTTCTTCCATATGGAATATGTTTTATGAATGAACTAAGAAAACTGAGCTAAATTTTATATACATTCACAAAGATCAGGGGGAAAATGGATGACTTCCAAGATTTTATAAAACTAATTTGGAAATATTGATTGTGGTTATATTGTTTTCTCTGCACTGTATATCCACTGTACTGTAGCATGACACTTACCTATTCCCCTACTTCGAGCTACAGATTTTACTTTACAATGACAAATTATAAAAAGCAGTGATTAGATTATACTTACAAAGATAAGCCCAGAAATTTCAGTGGCTTCATGCATGAAACATATATATCTGATTAAACTATAGTCTACTGAAGTCCAGGCCACCCTCCGCCCACTTGGAGTTACAGCCTTCAAACTATGTGGTCTCCAAGATCATCACAACAGGAAAGGAGAAATATTACAGAGAAACCATGACCCTTAATATCTTGGACTACACATCACTTTGGCTTTGTTTGTTGACAAGAACAAAGGAATTGAACCTAACTATAAGTTTCTATGAAATGGAATGAAGGTGAAGGGCCACTATGGATTGAATTCTGCTCCACCCAAAGCATCAGAGCTTCAATGTATGAGGATTGGGGCACTCATTCCATAGGATTTGTGTCTTTATAAAAAAAGATACCAAAGAACTCATACTCTCTCAATCCAAGTACACAAAGGGGTCACAAATCTGTGAAAAGTCATCTGTTTATATGCAACATAAAAATATTTTTGAGTGGAAACTACAGTGTTGTCAACTTGGCCCAGGACATCCCACACTACAGAATTGTGAGAAATAAATTTCTGTTGTTTAAGCAATCAGTCTCTGTTATTTTTGTTATGGTAGCTTGAGAAAACCAATATAAGAGGAAAATAAATACCTAGTAGACTATCTCCTGTTTTTCTCTCTCTCTTTTTTCCCCCCAGTTATTACTGTTGTTATCATTGTAATTACAGATTTAGTTTACAGTCTCCTTTATACTGGAAATCAGATATAGAATAGGCCATATTCTTTTATTAGATGGTTCCCCTAAATAGAGAAAATCCTCACATTCAAGTGCATTTTTGTATTTAGAGACATTTTTCATTATATAGTTTTGAATTGGGGCCAGAAGTGTCAGGATAGTTTATAGGTTAAGAGCAGGGACTTTGAAAGCATTATCTGGATTTCAATTCTAGCTCTAACACCTTTTAGCTAAATAACCTTGGGGAAATCACCTTTCTTCTTGGTGTATCGCATTTCTCATCTGAAAAGTAGGCATAATAATTCAACTAAGTAATAGGATTTTCATGCAAGTTAAATAAGTTAATATTTGAAAGTTTCATAGAATAAAGCTTGACATAAAGCAAGTGCTATTTATGTGTCAGCTTCTAAATAAAAAAATTTAAATGGACTTATCAGATAAAATTAGAGGTGGAAGACTACCTATAGATTGACTAAAGGTACAAATGCAGCTTGTGTTTTTGATAGTACAGTCTAATTAACTTAATAATTAATTTGGCATTTCTGAATAATTATGGCACCTTCGAGAGCAGTAAGTCCCATGACATGCTCCATACAAGAAGGGTTTGACAGTCAAATATATTTGAGGAATTCTGCATATTAAAGATGTTGACAAAGAAATCATTCAGAATAGAAACTGTTTAAATTTGTTTAGCTAAGAGTTTTTCAAACTTATTTGAATGTTGATCTATTTAGCAACATATTTGAACCCTGGCAAATTAACATTCCCTGGAATATACGCTGGAAAACATCCTCAAAGAAAATTTGTAACTTGTATTTAATGTTTTAGGAAATAATAAAATGCAGTTCAGTTAATAAGAATGTTGTGAAGTGGACAGAAATTTCCTGGGACCCAAAGCTTGATTATGCACTGTGGATGGAGCACGTGAAAAAGCAACAGGAAGACCTACCACTGGACCATGCTTAGAAGGGTCTCTTCTGAAGCTCACTATAATTGACCCACATAACTGGAGATTAGACTAGACAGAAAGATAATTTCTTATTTTAGTTGGAAAGTTGGGTCATTATACTTTAAATACTTCTAATCTCAGGCAAATGTGACCCTGGAATGGAACTGAGATCATGTGCAGAAGTTTTAAGTCCTCCCCATCAGAACAGTGGCCAGCAAACTTCTTTAATTGAACAGGGAGTAAGCATTAAGTGGTTATAAGTGTTTTGCTTGTTTGTTTGTTTTGTTTTGTTTGTTTTTACCACATCTACCCAACATTTCTGTTGTAGAGATCAAACAAAACGGTCACAATGCATAAACAAATGAGCATGACTGTATTCAAATAAAACTTTTTTCTGATCACTGTACTTTGAACTTCATGTAAGTGTCACATCACAAAGAGGTATTCCTCTTTTGATTTTTTTTCAAACAGCTGAAAGTTTTAAAAATTATTCTTAACTTACAGAGTAGACAAAACCTGGGACCAGGATTAAGCCTGTAGCTTGCTGGTAATGTTATTGAGCAAGGTCTCACTGCCCCATGCAAATTGGAGCCACTGCTATGGTACTGGAATTTTGCAAATAGAAAAAATCTTAATTGTGTACCAACCCGACAAGGAGGCCAGTAGCTATAAGCTCCTATCTGCCTCCCTGATCAATTGGTAGTGGGGGAATTTGTAGGAAGAGAGAAAGGAAAAGTTGTTCCTTGATTGAATGACTAGAAGGGGAAGTTGTAGGATTGTTTGGCACAGGTCTCATGTTTATTTGAGGGGATGGGTGTTACCATGTCATATTCAAGAGGTTTTGAGCTTGTGACATCAAATAAGTCATTAACCAGCAGAGATGGCAGATTTTGCACATGTCTATTTTGAAAAGCCAGTTCCAAACCATTCTTGTATGGATTCTGTGTGCTTTTCCTGAAAAACAACTAAGTACTTTGATATTTAAGGAATTTATGTTTGGGTGTATTCTGGTCTTAAGTGATTTCAGTACCCTCTTTTTAAAATAAAGATTTCAGATATGAAAGGACCGAATAGGTCTTTAATATCAAAAACAAATTTTAATTTTAAAAAGGTTTCACTTTGGTACAGGCATGGTAGAGCACTTTTATAATCCCAGCAACTCAGGAAGTTGAGACAGGAGGATTGCAAGATCAAGGACAAACTTGGCAATGGAGCAAGAGCCTGTTTCAAAATAAAATAAAATAAAATAAAAGCTGGGCATGTAGCTCAGTGATAGAGCTTGCCCACTTGCCTACCATGGGTCAGGCCCTGGGTTTAATCCACATTATTCTTAAATAAAGAATTAATAAATGTTCCAGTTCATAATTGGTTTAATATCAGGTTATTGATCCATTGATTTCATACCATGAGCACCAGATACTACTGAGTCATTTTTTTTTTTTAAAGAGGATAAAACTCAGCATTCGTAGACTCTATTCATGTACAGGGAATGGCTAAATTAGAAATGAAATTAAGAAAAGAATGGAGTGAATGGGATATTATTTGGAAAGGACATGCTAATTACTGTATACATAAGTTTTACTGCAATATTCAGAGTACAATCATACCAAGTGGGAGAAACTTAGCCCTTAAGAAGAGTTGTTTATGGTATGAAAAGTGCTCTTTAAATATCATTTGGGACCACCAAAACATTTGCTTGAAATATGCATGCTTATTGTGCATCTTAATGGGCTTAATTGAAGAGTTTAATAAATTTAGATCCTGCAGAAGTAATTGAAAAAGTGATTGATAACACTAATAATATGTTGAAAGCAGTAAAGATCTAGAAGTAGCTAATTCTATGGATATCTTGGGAGGTTGTAAGTAATTATGACAGTGGTTACATCAGCTCAAAGCCAAACATCTGGATGCAAAATGAAACATTCAGTCAATTACCCAAAGCTTTTTTGTTAAGGGCAAACATCAGAATGATTCAGTGGAACATTCACTTTTTATCTGAATTGCTGGAACTTATGAGTTACATGACAATAGAGACTGTTACAGCGATAAAAATGAGTCAGATTTTCTGAACCACCTTCATGATATACACAATCAAATTTATCATGAAAGTTTAGTAGTTTATATATTAAAAATAACAGACAAATATAATGTATAATAAAAGTAACAACAGTGATGGAATAAACTGACATAGTGTGCTCTTAGTATTCTGTTTTCCAACTCACAGGGTTCACAACAATGTCAGTTGAAAACTGACCTGCCAGGTAGCTCTCTCAGTGTGGCAGAGAAAGAATTAATCAATATTCTGATTACTAAATAGATGATAGTTTCTCAATATATGTACTTGTAATCTGGTTTGCAAATGGATTTTTTCATTACATCATTATTTACTGTTTTATAGGTCTTTTGATCCCATTTAATATTTGGGATAACTTTTAGAAATTAAGTGATTCAAAGATACAGAGCTAGTTAATGCAAGGGCTAGACTCAAAGAAAACTTTTCTGGGTCGTGCACACAGGCACATGCCTGTAATCCTAGTGGTTCAGGAGCTGATGCAGGAGAATTGAGAGTTCAAAGCCAACCTCAGCAAATTTGAGACACTCAGCAACTCAGTGAGACCCTGTCTCTAAATAAAATACAAAATAGGGCTGGGGATGTGGCCAAGTGCCCAGGTAAAAACTTCTCTGACCCTTATTTAAAATTACATTTTGTGCAAAATCATGGGAAATTGTATCACAGAATTCATGTGATTAGCAGTATTGAAGTGAAGCACTAGATAGAAACAAAACACTATAATAATAGATATATTTATTAACAGAATATAGAAATTATTAGTATGAAGACATAAGTTATATATGGCCTATAAGTAGAGATAGTGAAAACACTAAACCATTAGTTATAAGTAGTTTTCAATCAAATATGTAATTTCTAAATTACACTCTTACTTATATCTGTAAAAGAATATTATTTTTCAGTATGATCATTGTTATTTCTGCAGAAATATTCCTTTTAATTATAGTTCAGAATAAGCATCTGGCAATGTATCTAATGTATTCCCTTAATATATGCTTATGAAAGTCAACCAGTTACAAAATGTACAAGAAAATCTGTCATTTATTAAGGAGCATTGTTTCATATAACGATAAAATCATCACGTTTGAAACTTAAACCTTTTAGCTAACTTTTCTCCTCTACCTTGTTTAATTCAAAATGTTCCCTAATTGGATTAGCAATGAATTCATCAAGAACATATTGTCAGTTCTCTAAAAATCAATTTCATCTTCACAGAACAACTATCTGCCACCTTCAAAGGAATGTGACACGGGTAGCCCAAAGACAATATATCAACCATGACAGTTATTGTGAAGTAGAGAGAAGAAAAGAAAACTTGAATAGTGAGAGAAGTTTATCACAATTTATAAAACTACCTGTACCTTTACATTTATCCTGCACTATAAATAGATGCATAGGCAATTGGAGGTAAAGATAAGATTATTGCAAAAGGACATGTCAACTGCATTCTAAAAATCATGTGAAAAATTCTATTTAGGATATATTTATTGATTTATATTTTATTTTTGATTAACAGAGTGATAACATTTATTGGTAACTTTTTAAATCACACAAGGTGTTACTTCAGTATGTGTTTTATCAAATTAAAGTTTTTGCATAGCAAAGGTAACATTTAAGAATATGAATAAGAGCCTACAGAATTGTAGAAAATCTTTACCAGCTACTTTTCTGACAGGGGATTAATACCCAGAATATATAAAGAACTCAAAAAACTTCATACCAAAAATCCCAAATAACCTCATCAATAAATGGGCAAAAGAACTAAATGTTCCTGACATTAAGAAATAGAAATGGCTAACATTTATACAAAAAAATATTTAACATCCCTAGCAATCTGGGAAATGCAAATTAAAGCTACACTGAATGGAGCACAGGGGTGTACACATGTCATCCTAGTGACTTGAGAGGCCGAGACAGGAGGGTAGCAAGTTTAAGGCTGATCTCAGCAATATAGCAAGTCTCTAAACAAATTAGTGAGATCCTCTCTCAAAATAAAAATACTCAAATAAATAAAAAGGACTGAGGATGTTGTTCAGTAGTAAAACACTACTGGGTTAAATCTCCAGTATCAAAACACAAAACAAAACAAAAACCTTTGAGATTTTATCTCAGTTCAGGTTGAATGACAATCAAGAATAGAAATAATAAAAGCTAGCGAGGATGTTGGGGGGAAAGGTCCATGCATACATTCTTCGTGGGACTGAAAATTAGTACAACCACTCTGGAAAGCAGTATGCAGACTCCTCAAAAGACTAGGAATGAAACCACCATATGATCCAGCTATTTCACTCTTTGGTATTTACCCAGCAGAACTAAAATCAAAATACTGCAATGATTCAGGCACATCAGTGTTGATAGCAGCACAAATCATAATAGCTAAGTTTTGGAACCAGTTCAGATATGTATGGACAATGTGGTATATACACACAATGGGGTTCTACTCAGTCATAAAGCAGAATGAAATTATGGCTTGTGCTGGAAAATGGATTTAACTGGAGAACATCCTCGTAAGTGAAATAGGCCAGATTCAGAAGGTCAAGGATTTCATGCAGAATCTAGAACAGAAGGAAGAAAAATCAGGGGAGTATCCCATGAAAATAGAAGGAAGATCAGTGAATTAGAGGATGGTAATTGAGGTGTGGTGGAGGGATGGGGAAAAGAAGGAAATTTATGCTATGTACATACATGAATATATCACAGTGAATTACACATTTATGTATATCTATAAAGAACAAAGTTTTAAAAAATAGATAAATAGAAGGAAGGCCAGTAGAGTAGAATAAGGGAAACAGGGAGAGGAAGGAGAGGAGGGAAAGAGCAAGTAGTGGGGACCGAAATGGAACAATTAAATTCCATACACATGTGACTATGTCAGAATGAACCCTACACTTACATAAAGCTATAATTCACCACTGAAAAAAAAATCTAAAAAAGAAATTAAAATAAAAACAAGAAAATATTTGTTGAACATATCTTGCCTAATTTTCCATAATATTAATATCCCATTTGCTCTGTTCTCAGTCTTTGTCTTAATTACCTTTCAGCATCATCTGATACTGGCAATTGCTCCTTTCTCCCAGGTAGACTTCCTTCAATTGGCCTCCAGGACACAACTTTCTCCTGTTTCCTTCTCCCTTTCCTCTATTGCGGGTTGCTCCTAATCAGTCTCCTTTGCTGCTTCCTCCCTGACCACCCAAGTGAGTGATGAATTGTCCCATGACACCATCATTTTGTGGGTTTCCCTTTCTTTTCTACTTACTCTCTTGGCACTTCACCTACTGTTAGTAGTCTTTAAAATCCATTTACATGTTGGTGCTCTTTTTATTTCTACACCACACCTTTCTCTCATGAATTCTTTCTTTCATATATCTCACTGCATCTATTGGGCATTACAATCTCCAAATGTTCAAAACTGAACTATTATTCTTGCCCCTACACCTGTCCCAACCCTAGAATCTACTGATATAAAATGATATCAGTTGTATTTTTCTAAATACCAAGTTAAAAATCTGGATGTTGTGCTTAATATTTTTTAATCGCATTTACTATATCTAATTCCTCAGTAACTACTTTTGGACCTATTTTCAAAATTGTATCTAAACATTTCTCACACAAATCTAGCCTTAGCTACCATTGTCCCTCAGGGAGTTTCAGATTTAACTTCCTGAAAGGATACATACTTCTATTTTCTACCACTACAGTCTACTTTCAACACAGCAGCCAGAGTGATTCCTCAGGAACATGGGTGAAGATTCCATTCTTGAGACATCCAAACATAAAAACATATGACATTTTGATTCAGTTTCTTACATGTTATTAGTTGCTATTAATGACAAATAATAACAAATACCTTACAATTCATGGAAAAATATGTCCAATATTTTACAAGAACAGAAAATGTGAAGAAGATGATGCAAAAGAAAAAAAAAATGAACAACCTTGGAAGCATCCTACTAACCTCCCAAATGTTAACTTGCATGTGTGGCAGGTTAATTAACTGTGGGTTTTACTTGTGCTTTTTAAATATCTTTAATACAAACAAGTTAGAGAGAATGAGGCAATTTCTTTCTTTTCTCCACTTTCCATCCCTGGGAAAGTGAATCAAGCAGAGAAGCAGAGCTTTGGTTCATAAAACTTCTGGGTTCCCACTGCTCAAAGAATGAATATGTCACACTATTTCCTAAAAGGAAAGGACAATTTAAGTGTAAGAGACAGGGGTGGAACTCTGAAATTTTAGAATCTGGGATTTTAAACAACCTGGCATGGGAAATTTCCTCAGGACTAAAGGAAGGGATGATGTTTGCAGTTCCCTGAATTATTTAGTCTACTAAAGAACCCAGAGTAAGGGACAGAATATCAAGAGACTGATGGC
The DNA here is from genome assembly GCA_020740815.1 of Sciurus niger. Taxonomy (NCBI): domain Eukaryota; kingdom Metazoa; phylum Chordata; class Mammalia; order Rodentia; family Sciuridae; genus Sciurus; species Sciurus niger. The sequence continues at coordinate 34,192 of JAHUXG010028025.1, read as the reverse complement.
AAGATTCATGAAAACAGAAAAATAACAACACTGGAGAACACTGATTTATTACCTTGACACAGAAAAACATAAGCAAGACAAGCGTTCTCCTCCTTCGCTTTTCAGGGAACTGCGAGGACTTGAGTTAAAAAGAATCAGCTCATTACACATTGAAATTTAAACTCCCATCCACATATGAAATGAGACTCAGAATAATTTAAATGCATTTTAAAATAATAAAGTTAGTACAACTTTTCCTCTATCTATCATAATAAAATAACTATCATAACCTCTACAGTATGTCCAGGCCATGCAGAACAAGATAAGTTGACATGGTAATGAAACAAACTTAAACATCTGATATAGGAGTCCCTCCCCCCAAAAAATTAATAAAAGTGTGCCCTGGATATTTGAATCTTCTTTGTTATTGAACATCTATCTAACACAATATCAACAGTGAAGGTTTAGAACAAATTCTAGATGAAAAAGAGAAGAAAAGTAGAAAATAAATGCAACTACCAGAAAGCTGACCCAATCCTTAATTATTGAACTGTCTTAGTAAGAAAATAAAAAATCTTGATTGTTAGTATTCAATTGTTTCATAAAAATTTTTTTTCTGAGCATATTTCATTCAAATAAAGAAATATTCTGATATAAAACTTCAGTTAAGTTTCCATTTTTTACATCCTTGATATTACTCACAACAAAAGATACCATAGTTGAAATGAACATTTAAGTGGGTTTCAAACTACTCTTTTAGTTACAGAAATCTATTTTTAAACACATTTACTCGAATCGAATAATATTCCAGGTGTCATCCATGTGTGTTGATTATTGGGAAGTTTAGTTTGCTCCCTTATAAATTTTTCTCTACCAATGCTTTCATATAAATCTTTATTACCTATACTGATCATGTCTCTTTTCCCTTATGCAAGGTTTTGTTTTATTCCGTAAACTAAAAAAATAATAACCTAATCCTAAATTACAATGAATTAGCCTTAGACTAGTGTAAATGTAACAGATAAAAAAAGATGACAATACTAACTTATTATTAAATAAACTCATTTCCTTAAGGTATTAAATAGGTACCTATCATAAGAGAAGTAAAAGATTTCAACAACATAAGACTGTCTTTCTCAAGCATTTTGCATTTGGGGAAGTGCACAAACACAACTACAATTTTAGCTATGGAATGTGTTGCATAAAGGAAAACATAAACATGTTGATAGGAGATATAAAGCTTCTTATGCATAGAAATAAGACAATATTTGTTTCTTTCCCAGAGAAACTGAGAAAAGGCAAATCTGGATCTGTAGATCACAGGTAACAAAGTACTATCAATTATAATATAACAAAGAATCATTAAAAATACCATTTCTGAGGTGAGTTATTTTTGCCCTTTTAAAGTTTAGTTATTTATTCAATTCACCTTTTAGCTACATTTCTAAAGTCATTTATAATGCAGTCAGTATTCCCAACATTTTATAAAAAAAAAATAGGAACATCAAGCTTACTTAGCATTCTTTCTTATTTTTTCTCTCTTTGGTGAACACATCACTAAAATATTGCTGAAGTTACAGCACTGAAAGTATCAGAAAAGACTGTGTGGGCAAAATAGCTAGTTTTAAGTCTGGGCAAGAATGGAAAGATCCGGTGGTCATAAATCTGTAAATATAATTTATTGAATACATTTTTCAAGTCATTGTGGTGAGACAGACAGAATTGAAATGGGTCTATGTGCATGTCTGTTTTATTCCATTTTATGTGAAAAGGGCCTGCCCCTGGACTGGGTCCAAATTGACAGAAGAGCTCTAGAAGAGTGATAAATTTTAATACATCTGCTAGCTGATAATGATTAATGGGCACATCTCAAACTCTTTAAGAAGTTTGAGATTTAAAGTGTCTCACTGCTTCTAAGTAGATTTATCAGAGACAGTTAACGGATGTTTCCACAAGGAAAATCACCAGTACTAAAAGAACTCCCTATTATAACTTGGTTAGAGATATAACTAGTACAAGGAGAACCTTACACATTAATCAGGCTCTGTGTTTTATGGAAAATTCTAGTTTACTTAAAATATTATTTTATTAGTTTAACGTAATGTCCAAAGTAATGGAAACTAATTCAATAGTATTGAAGATGTTTTAAAAATTGTGTAATTCAGAAGTCTTCATTGTATTTATCATAAATTAAATTATAACTGTCTTGTGGTTAATTCAATCTTTTAAAAAATAATAGTATATCTATAGATCAAATCTCCAACAGGAAATAAAGTTTTATGTATTAAATTTATCTTTTTTAAGTAATGGATGACATCAGATTTCATTTCACATACTTTTTCCCCAAGCCATCTTTGAGGTGATTGAAACTTCTTAAGTCTTGAAAAAAAATGTGTGAATATACAAAATTCCATTTGTATTTTACTTGAAATGTTAACAAATGTAGAATAACAGCTTTAAAAGTGTGGGTGATTGTTATGGTTTAGCTATGTCTTTCAATAGCTCACATGTAAGACAATGCTAGAAGGTTTAGAGGTGAAATGTTTGCGTTATGAAAACCTTAACCCACTTGGTTAATTAATCCCTTAGTAAGGATTAACTGAGTGGTAAATGTAGATAGATAAAGTGTGGCTGGAGGAGGCGGGTCCCTGGGACATATCTTTGGGATATATTTTGTCTGTTGAGCAGAGTTCCCTCTCTCTGCTTCTTGATTATCATGTCCATAGCCTATTTCCTCCACCATACACTTCCACATGATCTTCTGCCTCACTTCAGGCCCCAGGAATGGAGTCATTCATCTATGACCTGAGACCTCTGAAACCATTAGCCTCCAAAACTTTTCTCTTTTAATTGTTCTTGTGAGCTCTTTTAGTCACAGTGGCAAAAAAGTTGACTAAAACAGAATCATGTACTCTATGATGTCATATATACATTGATAGTTACATTGGGCCCAACAAAATGTGAGAACTTCTCTACATACTTGTTATGATCCTGACTGATTGATATTTTCAACTTAGTAGCACTTGTTTAGTACTTTCCATTTCACACGTTTGTGTTGACTTTTATACTTGAAAATGTACTTAGAATAATGAGTTAACTCTTTTTACTGTAGATATTACATCACTGCAATGGAAAATGAGGTTCATTCTGTAAAAAGATTTTTTTAAAAAGACCTTAATTCTAACAAATCTTTTATTATGTTTAATTCAAAATTATTAAGTATTGCCTCCGACTAGTTAACATTCCTAGTATTTTTCAACATGTTAAATTTACTCTCAGTGAGCTACTACCTTATCAAAATTCTTATTTACATGTTAAATTTAAAATATTCTTCTTCTTTTAGTTTACTAAAGGCACCATGCTACTATGGTTCTCTATATTCTTCCCTTGGTTCTTCTAGTTACCTTTTCCTTCTCTTATTCCCAAAAACTTCAATTTTCTTATTTCCTCTGTTCACTTACTCTCTCAAAAAAGTCCTTCTCTTTTATAACTTCAATTATCTCTTCTCTTCTGATTGCTTGAAACTTAAACAGTTCATGTTAAGATTGATGTTTTCTATCAGTTAAAGCAAAACATTAACAAAATCCAGGAGTTAGAATAATAAATATTATTATAAAAGTAAGAGTTTAAGTGACCAACTAATACATATATTTAATATAATAAAAATATATATTTATATATATATATATATATAAATTGACCAACAAATACAAATATGTCAATCAATAATTTGATTGACAATAGGATGCTGTTACCAAATTGTATTAGTTCTGTCCTTGTAGGATTATTCCTAATTATACACAATATTGTGAAGACACCTGCATTGTTGTCAGCAAGCTCAATATAACCATAATATTCATTAGTGTAAAAAGTCTAAATTTAAAGTAATTGTAGGACACAAATGAATTTGGTTGTTATTGAAATTCTAGTACGGCTGTCGTAAGATGCTTTCCAGTTCTGAGAAATGCTATTATCATAATGATAGATCTAACAATAGAAAACTGAATTTTAAATTTTCTCTGCATGTTTGTAATTATAAGCCTCTTTTAGATGAGAACAAAAGAGTGAAGTAAATTGAACTTGGAAATAATCTGGGGGAATAGTTCTCAAAGCATAATCAAAATTTCTTACTTTGTTCAAATGTTTGCCTGTCTATATTTGTAATGGAAAATTGTGTATTAGTCATAACATAAGCATGCTTAATATAACCCATGGATAGACTGCTAAGTAAAATAAAGTCCTTCATCATTCTTATGCTAGGAGAAGCATGAATTTAAACCTCTTCATTTGTATGGTACAAAGGCAGTATATAATACATTTACTTATATAAAGCATTAAAATGTGGTCTTGCTTTTTGTATACAACAGTGATATGAGAAATATAACAAGTTTCAGAATGTTCATTGATTAAAAAGAAAAAAGAAAATTTAAGACTTTAATAATTAATATTTACATGTATATGATATTAAGAATAAAAATAATCTTTCACCTTATTTTATTCATGTCAAAATTAATTGCAAGAATATAAAGGAAAATATTATTTTACATTTATGAACAAAATGTGGCAAATTATGAGCTAACATGTGAAAAGGAAAATAATATCTTTTATTTCAGGGAGGGATAAGCATAAATAAGATTTATACGTAGTTAAGGAACTAATCAGTATGAAAAAGTTTAACCCCAACAATTCAAGACTTTTCTATGATTATGGGAGAAATAAATAAAATAGAAAACTCAGTTCCAACTCTAATTCAAAACTCCAGGTAAAATATCAGATAAAATCTGGAGATCCTAAGTTAACAATGAGTTTCCATGTATATTCATACTGAATCTTATAAAAAATTAAAATTTGTCAGTTTTATAATGTTGTATGCATCTGTTTAAATTTCTGAGGAGCTAATGAGCCAGGAAAGGCATAATTGGTGCCAGATAGAAATAAGGCTCATGAAACATCATACATTAAAATACTCAGCCATCATAATCACTGAGATTTTATGTAATAGAGGCAAGATAAACTGAATCTATTCAATGTTCCTATCAGAAATCTAGTATATAGTAAGCATTCAAGAAAAGGGAACATTTTCATGTAGGCATGTATATTATTGTTAGTTTGCTAGTTTAGAATCAGTCTCTAAGATATTGATAACAGTATCATTTATGACTACATAAAATACCCAAACTCATTTTATGTTTCCAGTATTTTCTTTAGCTTGATTTTATTCCTTTTTATCTAAAGTATCTTATTGAAAAAGAGGAATCAATGATGGAGGAAGGATGAATCATATTAACAAAATAATTTACATTCCATAGAATATTTTGAGCTAGTGGTTTTCATATACATGAATAATATATATGTATTTCATTCATTCATAAAGTCATCTCAGTGATAATTGTATATAATATTATATAGTTATATGTGACAAATTTACTTATCAATATACATTTTTTTAATTTTAGAATTAAAAAACACCATACTAATATAGGCTCTGTAGTTTTCCAGAAGCCTCATTAGTAGGGATGAGATATGAATAAAAGCCTTGATTTGAAAATGAACATTCTTTAAGTAATATGAAAGAAACTTAGAGAAAAATCAATTACATGCAAGAGAATAGAACTTTTTACAAACTATAATATCCATAGCCAAAGCACGAGTAAAATGTGAATATAAAGACAGTTTCAAATTCACAAATTCTCAAAATAATTACCTACTATATATCGTTTAAAGCCACTATAGAATATGCTCCAGTAACAAATGGGAGAACTAAGAGAAAAGAAGACAGAGTCCCCAAAGCAGAGAACTCTACAAGGAGGAAGCAATTTATGGATTGTTGGTGAAGTCCTAGGATGACACTTGTATAGAAGAAATTTTTGTGGCAATGTTTGCTCACAAGGTAATACATGATCATACTGAAATAAGTTTTACAGATCTTTCAAGATATATAGGTATGTAAAAATCCAAGTGAGAAAACAAGCAGTCAAAAAAGCCAAAACAGAGCATTGTCCAATCATTCCATCTTATGTAATATCTCCTATGCTAATGCCCAAATCATAGTCTCTTCTAGAAATTTTTTTTTTAATTTAATGGAATCTGATGAACTCCAAAACAATACTGGTTATCACTTGATTAAACAAACAACTAAGTTGATTCAAAATTAAATATGAAAAATTAAAGTTCAGAGATCTTACTTTATGTATATTAGTAAATGTATTTCTTAACACTGCCTGCATAATCACACAAATCTCTTAACCTAAAAACACACAGTGTGGGACCATTGCAAATTTTAGCATGACCTTGTAAAACTTCTTATGTAGAGAACACAATATGTGCTGAGAACAATTCAAAATGAGAAAAAAGAAAAATGATGTGTATTTCAATCCCAAATTCTTTTGCCAGATAACTCACTCCACCTCCATGAGAAAGAATGAGAGCAAGGGCAAGAGAACAGGATGATTTTGTGTTCTTTGCTTGTATCGTTTGTTTTATTGGGAGTAAATTTCTTCTCATTCAAGCCACAGGCATGGGGAAGAAGAATACCTTCATAACATGCCACTTAGACTGAGCTGAATACCCACACTCAATCTACTATGTAACTCTCCCCTGGTAAAGAGTATCAGCAGTCCAGTAAGGAAGGTCTACTTTCATCCTCATGAAACCTCTTTCTCAATACTATGTCTGCTCTTCATTTGCTTAAATCCTCTTAGCAACTTTCCAAGGAAGAAGCTGTTGCTCAGAGATGGTTCTCTATATTATATGTACATTCTAATTTATATCTAGTCATGCTGCCCAATATAGCATATCAGATGTTCTCAATGATTTAAAATAAAATCACAGATACTTTAATCATAAAATGCTATATATAAGTTCCCCACGTATGAATTTAAACCCCTTCTAATATGAAATTCTTAGGAAAAAATATTAGGCCAAGCATTAAATAAGTTGATCAACAGCTCTTTTCATTGGAGTTTTTGTTTGTTTTCTTTGTTTTGATTTGTTTTGTTTTTTGATAACAGCTATCCTGACACATATAATATCTCATTTGGGTTTGGATTTGCATTTCCCTAAGGATTAGTGATGTTGAACTTTTTTTCTATACATGTTAACCATTTGTATATTTTCTTGGGAGAAATGTCTGTTCTAGTGTCTATCCCATTTAAAATTTGTTTTTTGCTGCTGAGTTTTGGATTTCCTTGTATATTTTGGTGATTATCCTGTTATGAGATATATGATCTGCAAATTTTTTTTTCCCATTATCTAGGTTTCCTTTGCTTTCTATTATTTCCTCTACTGTGCAAAAGCTTTTTAATTTGATGTATTTTCACTTTTTATTTTGTTGTAGCTATCAGTGCTTTTGGTATCATAGCCATGAAATCCTTGCTAATATCAACATCATAAAGATTTTCCCTGTTTTCTTCTAGGAGCTTTATTACATCAAGTCTTACATTTGAATATTTAATCTTTTCACAGTTTATTTGACTTTTATATACAACATAAGATAAAGGTCCATTTTAATTCTTTTGCATGTAGACATATAATTTTCCAGCACTATGTATTGAAGAGACTGTAATTTCTCTTCTGTTTCATTGGTCTGTATTTTTGTCTTTATGATAGTACTATACCGTTTTAATTACTATAGACTAGCATAATCAAGGATAATGCATTATACATTTAAAAATTAAAAGGATATATCTAATGCTGTGTTCTTACCAAAGCAAAATATTTTAAAAGTTATACAAAAAATTAAAAATAACTTGACCCACAGAAATAATACGACTCGAATTTCTTTGTTTTCAAAGTCCAAATTTCTTAAAGTCCAAAGTAAATAAGGTCTATGACATCTTCTAATCTTGTATATTAAGTTTAAAAAGTATAAATTTGTCATCCTATATTTTACTTTTATTCAGTTGTAATTGAAGGACTTTCTTGATGATTCTGAAATAGGTCTAGCAAGTAAAATAATAAATTGATGGTAAGGTCACTCTTGTTTTGCTCTCTGACTAAATTGTAGTCGGTCTACACTGAACATGATGAAATATAGCCAACAACACCCTGATGATGTTTTCCCTCTATTTGATTAAAGGTCATCACATTCTATCTGTGGTGCTTTTTTCCTATCGACATAGCAAAGAACTTGCCTTTTATCTCAAAGTAAGTGCTTGTCATGTTGCTAAATCCCACATCTGGATACTTGTTCATTATATTAGTTCCCTAGGGCTGCTAAAACAAAGTACCACAAACAGACTGGTTAAAACAATAGAAATTTGTTATCTCATAGTTTTGGCATCCAGAAGTGTGAAACTGATGTCTTGGAAGGAACATAATCCCTCAGAAAACTTTAGAAAACAATCTGTTTCATGCCTCACCTAGCTTTTGGAAGTCCCAGGTATCCTTAGCTTGCAGAAACCTCACTGTAATCCTTCATCTTCATAGGGTACTCTCCCTGTATGTATGCATACCATCTCTCTGCATGTGTCTGTCTCTTGGCTTGATTTTCCCCTTTCATGAAGGTACCCATCATATTGGATTATAGCCACTGTAATTAATTCATTTTAACTTGGTTCTGTCTCTAGAAAGACAGCTTCCAAAGGTTGCATTCTGAGGTCCTGAGGTAAAGACATCACCATATCTTGTTTTGAGGGAACACAAACACATAATCCACATCACAAGTAATGCTGAAATAGCATAGCCTACTGCCTTATGTAATTCTTGGACTAAAGAGAACAAATCATAATGCCTGTGTCACCAGGTGGGTTAGTTCCTAAAGCAGAAGAATATGAAACTGGTGTATATGACACATCACTACAGAGCAGATAATTTTAAAAAATATGTATTTTATATAGTTCAGCACTTGTTATTTTTTCTCTTAATTGAATACATAATACATAGTTACAGTGTAGAGGAAAATGGGGAGGGAGGAGGTGAGGGACAGAAAGATAGTAGAATGAAACAGATAGTATTATCCTATGTATATGTATGATTACATGAATGATATGAACCTACATTGTATACAACCATAGAAAATAAAAGTTGTACCCCATTTGTGTACAATGAATCAAAATGCAGTCTGTAAAAATTAAATAAAATAATAAAAAATACATAGTTAAATTATAGATTTTTGCATATGGAAAGATCTATTCCAATATCGATCTATTAAATCACCAACATGACACATCATTTATTATTGAATACATATTATCCAAATAGCTGAAAAACCCATCCACATAATTGTTGCTGGCTTTTCAATGTAGTCTCAGATAAGGGTATCTCATAATGTTCTTTGGGTTCACAAACTATTCAAAATTTGCTTGCCTCATACTAGTGTCCACTTTTTAAGCAGAAAGGTGTCAAAGTGTGCTAATAACAGCATCAATTTTGAAGTTATAAGTTTTCTCTCTTAAATACTAGTTATGTAAATTTCAAATAAGCCACTTCATTTTACTAATCTCATTTTGTACTTAACAAACTGTGATGGCAAGAGTAATAGACACCTTATAGATTTGATGAGATGACTAAATGAAACAAATTACACAAAAATGTTTCATAAATCTATTTAAATGAAATTATTATTATTATTATTTAAGCAGAAAGTTCTTTGCAAAAACTATTGAAATTATTCCATTTTTACAAATTAGTGTTGACAGTATATTTTTGGATACTGGAATGGAATCATGAAGTCCTTATTAATAGAAAATTATCATTTTATCACAAGAACTAATAAAGGCTTATTTTTAAAGTATAATGACTATGCTCTGAAAAATTCAATCTCAATCTCTTCAGACACTTACAATATTCAAGAAAATTCAAATTATCAAAAATTAATTCTCAAAAATATTAATTCTCCATAAATTTTGGAAAAGAGCTTAAAGAAGGAACTAATGTCATTTACCTGGGTCAATCCCATAAAATAATTTATATTAAAGTCAAAACATTATATATTTTCAGAATTATTTAGCTTAGATGTCAAAACTTCTAGAAGAGTGTATTTAAGTTGTGTAAATTTTTCTGTCTCATAGAAAAATACAACAGAGTGTAAGTTAAGTAGTCCAGTGTCAATACAATCATTCAGCAATGCCATCAGGGCATCTTTCTGTTCTGTAAGAGGCCTTCATTCTCATGCTAAAAAACATAAAGCTACTGCAGGCTTAGACAGTTGGAAAGGGAAGAAGAAAAGAACAATAAACAGAAGGCAAGAAAGTAAGAAATCTGCCTTTGTTAATAACTGTTTGCTTTTTTTAATAGGAAGGAACATATTCTGTATGGATTTTAAAATGTTAATTTAAGAGTTTTTCTTGTATACATGGAGTGGCAAAGGCTTTGAGGAAACTTGACTTGCAAGCAAGCAAAAGAAAGGGGTTCCAACAAACATGTTTGGGTCAACTATCATAGAATGTCAGCAGCATATTAAAAATGAATGGTTCAGTGAATAACATGAATGGTTCAATGCAGTGATGTGTTCTCAAACTACTAACATTTATGTTAGAATGGTTTCACTATATAAATGTCTTTAAAATCTACACCTTATGACTTTAAAAGTGAAATTACATATACCAAAGGTAACTAGATACTTTTGAATAATACAGAGAGAAAAGGTAGATAATTCTCCAAAGACCATTATTCAGCACCTAACTTCTTAATAAGCTCTCAATAACTATGAAGATATCTGAAGACCAGGGAAATATCCTCAAAATATTGAGAAAAATAGAAAGTACACACATGCTGAGAAAATATTTCAAGAATTAGAGAAATAAGGGAAAACATTCAGACAAACAAAATTGAATTTGTATTTAATATTCCTCTCCAGGCAAATCCTTAAGGAAGGTGGAAAGCTATTCATCCCACATGAAATATTATAAGGTAATAGGAATTTAGGAGAAGGGAAAATGAAATAAAATCAATAATGTCTTTAAAAGAAAACAAAGGAGAAGGAAAAGAGTACTATAAACACAAATAACCAAAAAGGTCTTAAAAATTAATCTGCATCACTCAGTAATAATGACAAGTGGAAATAATGTCTTTCTTCAGTCTAAGAAAATGTCACAGTTTATGAATTTTCAAATCTAACTTGATATTGCTCTTGGGAAACATAATAAAAATGTAAGTGTACAAAAGGAGTAAAAGAGTGAGGAAATACCAAGTAAATAATACTATAAAGAAAGATGGTTATGTTAGTCTGTTTTTCTTCACTATTACAGAATTCCTGAGGCTAGATACCTCATTTTTAGAAATGAGATTTATTTAACTCACAGTACTAGAGATTCAATAGCATGATTCCAGCATCCTAGTCAAGTTCCTCTTGTTTGCATCACAAAATAGTTGAGAAATAAATGAAGATCTGCCATGCGCAAAAGGGGCCAAGAACATGGGTTGACATCACTTTCTAACAAGTTGTTCTTGTGAGAACTTACTTACTGAAAGCAAAGCTTCTCAGTGACCTCCTACTTAACCTCTTACTGATCTCCACCTCTTAAAGTTTCCTTGACCTCTCAATGTCCTCACACTGCAAATCAATCTTTAAGTACATGAGTCTTTGGGAGACAAAGCATATCCAAATCATAGCATTGGTATGCTTACATTAATTTCAAGCAAAATACAAAGTCAGCTAACATTACCAGATATAATAAGGGCTGTTTTCTATTGATAATAGCTCAATTCATCAGAAGACTCAACAAATGATAGTGTATATTCAGCAAAAAAGTTTCAACACACATACACACACTACAATTATAAGAAAAAATAGTAAATATGTAGAATATTGGGAGATGCTACAATATATTTCTCTCAAAATATGAAAAATTAGGTAAAGCTTGAAACAAGCCAATGCGTGATTCTGACCTAATAGACATAGTATAATGTGCTACCAGGTAGCTGTTGCTGTGGGCAAAGATTTCGGGCAGGGATACAATGAAAATGATTTATCTCAGCTCCAAAAGATCTAGGGCTTCACCAGAAAACTCTATAAAGTCCGGTGACTAAAAATATTAAATATTTATTCACTCCCAAATCTAATGGTTGGTGCTATCTAGGGAACTAGATATAGCTAGAAATGCAGCATCGCACATGTCTTCATGTGATCAGAACTTTCTGGAAACAAACCGGCAGGGCTGAAAACCAATCGTTTGGAGAGAAGAAGATGGAGGAGGAGAAAGATAAGGAGAAGATGAGGGTGAGGAGGAGGAGGAGAGGGAGAGGAAGAAGCTGTAGTATTTTTTATGACTTTATTTCAGCATTGTTTCTGCCACTTTCTATTGGTCAAGGAAGTTGTATGACTACTCAGGCTGGAAGAGATAAAACAGATCCCACTTTTTGATGCAGGAATGTCAGTATTGCGTAATAAGATTACAAGGATACTATAGATACATATAAGTATAGCTGACAGATAGAAACCAAAAAACCCTAGCATGACTATATATGTTTGATATTGATTCCAAATATCTGTGAATTAAAGAAGTAGTAATGTTGAATATAAGAAAATCTGCAGACTTGATTGATAATAAAAGATTCCATATTACAGGACACTGGTAAAACATATAAATTAGAGATTTTATATATTTAAAAATAATCAAATTTTGAAATAAATATTAGCATTCAGAAAAATAGGCTAGAAAAAGTAGGGAAATATAGAAGAAAATAATGACATCCAATATACAAACCTTTTATAATAAAAATTTATTGGATAGCAAGTTAACATGCAATAAGGAGGATAAACTTAGCCAAAAGATTATTCTTAAGAGCATTTATAAATTTTCAAGATGTTTTGAAATACCATGAGAAAAGAGAAAAAGAACAAGTAAGCAACATAAGTAATATAAAATTAAGTACAGATATAGGTGCAATAGAGATTATGAGAATAGTATGAGCAACTTTTGGCAAAACATTTTAAAATTAGGTGCAATGAAAAGAATACCTAGACAAACATGGCATATCAAAGTTAACAAAAATGAGTAGACACCATATAAAAACTATTTGGTGATTTAAAAATAGTTACAATTTACCAGAAAGTTTTATTAAATTTTCAAAGGAAAACATAATTCCAATTATGTACACATTATGTCAAAGAATTATTTTGAAAAAAAACATTTTGTCAAGATACTATTAATTTGATAACAAAAGCTGACATTGTCAACAAACTCTTATCATACTCATTCTTAAAAACAGCTTAAAAATACAGCTAGTTAGAAGTAATAATCTGTATAGAGAATAGAGATAATTATCACTCCCTTGAAATATATTGGGTTCAGCCTGGTATTGAAATATGTGGTAATTAGGTTTGGTTTGAGGTCAAGTAACTTTATTTTATGCACTCCCATATTACTAATGATTTGGAAAGTACTTGGCCCATATAGATATTTTTGGAAGAAAGAATAAAGTCTAAATAGAAACTTAAATACTTGTAGCACTTCCTATTTCAGTCATATTCCTTTACTTGTCAGAAAATTATTCTAATGGCCTTCATCATCTTTCTCTTACAGAAGAAAGGGGTGATATAACCTGAAACACACAAATACAAAAGAGGAGCAGGGAAGATTTGGAATTATTCAAGGGGAAAATTTACAAAAATTCAAATGAACAAAAATGGAGTTGATAGCAGATTCTACTTCCAGGGTATTTTTCTGGTGTCCTCTGTCCTTAACAGCTTCACTTTCACGTCTCATTGAAGTACATATCTCTTGGTGTACCAATTCCAATAGCCACAGATATATCCTCCCAAGACCTTTCTCTCCTCATGCTACCCTAATTTGATTTAAAGTCTTCAGTGATTCTGAGGCTTAGAAGAATAATTGCTTATCACCCAAATCAGCTATCTTGCCAGGCACGGTGGCCCAGACCTGTAATACCAGAAGCTTGGGAGGCTGAGGCAGGAGGATCATGAGTTAAAATTCATCCCTCAGCAACAGTGAGGTACTAAGCAACTCAGTGAGACCCTGTGTCTAAATAAAATACAGAGTAGGGTTGGGGATGTGGCTCAGTGGCCAAGTACCCCAGAGTTTAATCTCCAGTACCAAAAACAAAAACAAAAAAAATCAAATATCTCTCACAATTGTGAAGTGAAATCTTTTTAAATGTGTTTATCTCCTGCCCCTCTTTTCCATAGGCAACTTATTTCTACAGACTTCACAGAATACCACAAACATAGGTCCAAATTTCTTGTTTTAGTAGTATTCAACATGCATTTCTCTATTCGGGATAGTGTTCTTGACAATATCCATCTATTGAATCCCACCCACTCTTGTAAGCTCCATTTCAATTGTTACCTCCTCATTGAAATTATCTGTGGTTCCCTCACCCACCAGGTGAAATTCTTATTCCTTTTTCTTTTATATAACTGAGAACACATATTTTGAAAAACTTGAACAAAAGCACTTACCACTTCCAACATTGTTTTATTGGTTTTGCTTTTTTCTCTTTCAGTGTTTCAAGCTCAGAGAACAGTTTATTCAATTGCTATTTTCCATGACAAATAGCCTCTAACATGTTGAAGTATGTAAGACAGGATCAGTTAATATGTGTTAAATTCATTGTATCCCAACTTCGAATTTAATGTGTACTTTAAATACTTAGAAAAAAATCTGTATTCTTAAAAAGACAAAAAAAAATTGCCAATTTTCAGACATTAGAATATATAGAGATTTCTTTAGTTTGGAGGTTCTATGATTCTTACCTCTTTTTCCTTTAAGAAACTCTTTAAATAGTAACATATTGGTTCTCGATCACAGAAATTCTGGTGTTGATCACAATGAAAGGAGAGCGCACCTTGCTTCAACCTAAGTATATGTATTTGATTGCTAGCTTATGAGATTGTGGCAAATTTTATTTGGAGTTAATAATTGCCTATGACATACAAAACCTACAAGAATAACAAAACTGAGAGGGGCAAGGTTGCAGTTTAATTTTTAAAGGGCATCTAAATTCCCCACACTTGTACATCTTATAAAGCTCCAAATCTGTCACTGCTACTTTACTTCCTCTCAGAGCATGTAAAAGCACAAGGAATAGGGACAAAGAAAGTCTATCAATGGAAATGTTTCAGGAACTTTATTTGTGAAATCTCTTCCAATATTCAAATTTCCTCCAGAAGGAAAGCTTCATTGAGCTCTGCACAGTCATCACCACATTTGCTCTTTGCCCAGTGTGTCCTTTCTCAGCAGGCAGAAAAGACTGCATTGTCTGATAGGAGTGTTAGTTTCAGAAGTTTTCAGTAGATTTAACACAGTAACAGGAAGAAAGACATCCTTTCTTTTTCTATAGGCATGATCTAATCCCAGAGCTCTGTGATGTGAAGAAAGGCTGAGTGGACATTAGCACTATGTATCTTTTTATAGAAATGCAGAGGATAATTATTCCCTCAGGTTATAAGCTCTCTTTTTATTTCACCTTCATTGATTCATCATTAGTTGCTCAAATCAAAAGCAGGATATCTGCCTGCCTCTTACGTTTTAAAAGCTATGCATCCTCTGTTTCCATTATGCCCTTTAGAAAAGTTATTCTCTAGAAAGCTGTTGCCCTTAAGGATGTACAAAAAATGTAACTTAATACTCTATATATGAAATTGAACCACACAGTGCAATCCTATTATGTTTTCTCTGCTGCAATTGATAGATCTATTATTATTATTATTACCATCAATCACAATGTAAAATAATGCATTGCATAAATATTAACCATGTAATGTTTTACTATCATTTATTTATTAACTATAAGAAAGAGCATGTAGAAGAAAGTGTCCTACCATTCCAATGATAAAAATTGTCCAGGTTTCTTCTAAGTAAACTTTTGGTTGAAGCAAATATTAGTTTATTAGTAAGTATGCAAATATAAATTGTATGTGTAAGTTGAAAAACAAAGGTACCCTAAAAATTATTTTACCAAGTTCCGATCTAAGCAACTTATGCATATTAATTCATTAATAGAATCCTAGAATTAGGTGTTATCTTCAAAATCAACTAAAGATGAAGAAATGATCCTTTAGAATTGTTAAATAATTTGCCCAAAGTCATACAATAAGAATTAGTGTCAGAGATGCAAAATCAGCTGGTTTGACTCAGGAGCTGGTGTTTTTAATCACTGCTTTCTAGATGGAAGTTCTATCTCTCTCTATCATACTGCCATTCTTAGTTAGATAAATACTTTCCTACTATTTTCAATGATTTCTCCATATTGAATAATCACAAACTGATCAGTTTCACTGACTTAAATAAGGGAATTCTACAACTTTATACATGGTAAAAGGGATTCTTGCATTTGGAAATTGCTATTTCATTAAATGTGTATAGTTAAATACAGACTGAATTTTATAGACTAAATTTTCTGGGGTAGCTTTATTCAGATGGCCAAATTATTTGTCAATGATAAAAGTAAAAAAATTCTATGGTTGATAGATACAGCAAATTAAACTTCATTAGAATTCTTGCATATGACATTGGATAATCTATTGTTTCACCTATTTTAGATGAGATTTTGCTAGTATTCATAGCTACTGCATATGTGCATACATACTTGTATGGCATATATTTGTTTGAAAATCTTATTGAGTAAGTTTCCTTCCATCATTTCTAAATTGATGATGCATGATCAGGAAGGGCAAAGAATGGAAATAATAAGCTCAACAATCAGTGTTACTATTCATTGATTGTTATTTTAAAATTTCCTTTTCTAGGAAAAACTTAGGAAATGACTATGCAGCAGGAGGCTCCCCTCCGTTGCTGGGAAACAGTCATTTGTGATTATTTCAAGGCACTGCCACCTGGAGAAGAAAATGCCTTTCTGTGCCAAGGTGCCAGATTAGACAGATCACATCATTTCAAGACCAAACATCTGCTGAGATAAGGCTGAATATGCTGTGAAGCCCTACTGGCTGCGGTTTTAAGGACAGACATTTCAGATTTTCATGTACCAATTAGTCCATGAAATATTTATTGTCTTTAATATATTCAGAACAATGCAATAGTCACAATGGGCAAACAAAAGGTAATAGCTTATAGACTATTTCCCTAAAGTTATTTGTAATCTGAGGCTGAAAATAGCTTCTAACATGAAACAGATGTGACCTTGTCCCTAAGAAACTTGCAGGATGGGCATCTCCAAACAGAAGCTGATTGAAGATCAGAATCAGACTGCCTGATCTAACATCTTACTCCATGCAGTTGTTCTTTCTGCAACATGTCCTCCAAGCTCTGCTTCAATAAATCCAATCATTCCTATATTTTCTATGTAGGAGGCAGAACCCCAATTAGTGAGGACTTTTTATACCCCTTGTCCTTTTGGGGGCATTCATAGTACGTCTTCAAATATTTGATGGCCGTCCCCCTACAAATGTGTTATTCATGTGTTTTCTGAACTCAGCTCCCTAATTCCTTCATGTGGCAATAGAGATTAATTTTCTCTTTTATTTAACTCTCTTCAAGCTTTTAAAATACTGCTTGACCTATTCAATATACATCCTTTTCTATTTTTAAATAATCAACTCTTTAGCTTTTTCATTTTTAGTAGGTAAAAATGTAAAATTTGTGAATCAACAGATTCACTTTTATTTTTCCCTCTGAGGTGTACTTTCTAAATGAAGAATATTTATACACAACACCTGTGAACACAAAATTTTTCTCAATTCTCATGGAAGAGAATGAGAGACTCTAAGAAGTAGAAATAATTGAAAAACCAATAATCCATAGCCATGGCTATATTAAAGGATGGAGCAGAGTTGGACTTCTATGAAAAGTAAACTGAGCTAATAAGACATGATGACCAATGTTTGCTCAAGTTTTGGTGGTAGTTGTTGCTTGAGTTGACGCTTAAATAAAGGCAAAGATGGTGCTACCTGAAAGAAAATAATTCAATTGATGTATTTTAGAGTATCCTGAGTCATGGATTATAGATTAAGCCAGAGCAAAGGAAGCTTTGGGTGGACATCACATGCTGAACAAGAACAGTCTCAATTTGCCAAGATAGGGTGGGAGACTTTCTAACTTGCAATGGAAAAGCAAATTCCAGGAGTCTTGACAAATCATTGCCCAAATGATCAACTGTTTTCTGATACAGTACTAAGAGATAAAAAAGAAAAAATTGATGTTGAGATCTATAATCTATTTCGGTTGTTCTCTAATAAAATGTTTAACATCTATTAATGTGATTTTCACCCATCTGGAGGTTCAGAAAATTTTCAAGTTTTTTAAAAAATTTCATTGAATTCTGTAGCTTTGTATTTGTATTTTGATATTTTTAACATAATGATTTAAATTCTATGATTGAAAAATATATTTACTGAAAATCACTATTTTATCACAAAGCTTTAACTTATAATAGGTTTCCTATTTTCATCATAGTTTACTTTTTGATAAATGTTGTGAAATATTTTTCTACTCTTAAAAATTTTATTAAAAATATCTTGTCAACATAAAAATTTATTGAATGCTTTATAGTTTCTTTCTGCTGAAGAACAAAAGAAAAATAGCTTCATGATATGGAATACAATGGATATGATATTTTAATCTGAATGGTATCTGAATGCCTGATTGTGTTCCTTTTTTCTCTGTGAATATCATGTTTTCTTCTTGAGAAAAGGAACTGGTAGGGCCTATTTAATCTTTTATGTTGACCACAGTGACAACACCTTATTGAATATTTCATATTGTTGTACTGATAAATAACATAAAACATTATGCAAAACTTGGCACAATCTTGATTCAGGAGAGCATCTGCTTAAAAATAAAAACACTGGAGAGCTTGAGACCAAGCACATATCTACACTCCCGAGAACACAAGCCAAACAACTCCCATCTTCAGTGAAGTCATCATGCGCTTCTATAATGATATTCTGCTGCTCTCTCTATAGTGAACCTCCATGTCCCAGCTGGTGTGCTGGATAAGATAAGGATAAGGATAAGGCAGATTCCCACAAATCTCTTCTAATCACCAGAACTGCTCTAGTGATAACTGACTAATAAGTTACTTATTAGTTGGCTAATTTAGACTACTATCCCTTAGCCTCAGAACTTCAAGCAAAGTCAGTTTAAAATAATTATCTAGCATTCTTACAACAGGTCTAACATAGTACTTGTAATATAGTGAACAGAACTTAATTGGGAAAGAAAAATCTTGATGTATTAATGTGATTTTCACTAAACCAAATTTATAATTTTTGAAATAATTTATACTTTTAGATACCCATAATGGCTCCACCTTTCCAGAGGCCCAATTACTACTGAATGATAACTTTTCATTATGGAGAAATGGGAAAGTTAATGAATTTTTTGATGCAAAAGTTAGAGAATATTTTTAATTTCCTTTTTTATACTATAATCATCTTCTAAAATTTTTTCTCCTTTTTCTTGGTTTTCTTTTCTGGAGGAAGCATTCACTGTAATTAAGTTTAGGCTGAGCTCACTCCTCCAGCACAATATCTATCTCTTATTTGTACAAAATTAATAATAACTTGAACTTTTTCTTTATAGTCAAATACTTAAGCCAGTCTTCCCATGAAATTATAAAATATTTTGATAAATAATACAAAAAATAGTAAAGGAAGCATATGATATGTAAAATATAAATAATGGTTAAGGATAGGATAAAGCTATTCTGAGAATAGGGATAAAAATGGCATGTTGAAATTTAAAAAGCTCAAGGTAACCATTTTTATATATATTGGAGTAAATTTCTAGAGAATGTAGGTCTTACATGTAAGATTATTATACTTATTCAGGGATCTCAAAATAGTGGGTAACAGAAAGTTATATTCCTTTAAAGATAGTGATCTAATTAAGGCAGCATTTAGGCTGATTTCTTAAAAGACAACAATTAATAAAATAGCATTTCTATTATAGTCACTAAAGCTTAGGCTTTAGGGCACTGAACATACAGCTAGCTTTTACAAAGCATCCAATGTTCCCTCACAGATCATGTGTTGTGTGACCAGAGTTGGATTCAAATCAATCCCACTTATGAAGAGTGCAATTTTACTTCTCAGAGGTTCAATTATCAGCAAAGTGGAAAAGTACATGTATAGAGAGAGTAATATATTTTATAGAATTTTTCCAATTGTACTTGAATGCAGAAGTAGGTAGCTGTAAGTGATAATCTCTGGTATCTATGTGATCATGAGCTTCACAATGTTTTACATATTCCAACACATTCTAACCATTGGCATAGTCTCATATGTTAAAAACAAAGACATTACATGACATGGTGCACAAACTCAGCATTATTTTTGTGTATTTCAACCTAAATAGGTACAAATGTAATTTTTTTTCCCCCCACAGGCCAGGGTTGAAATAGTCTTTCCTAATATTTCAGCAGAATTTGAAAATCTATTAACACCTCAAAGATTTTCATAAAATGACTTTCACAGCATAAATTCTTTGGAAATAACATTTATTTTAACAGTAAGATATATACTGTAATTATCAACATTTTTCTTCTATAAAGAAGTTGAAAAAAATTAACAACCTCAATAAATACTAAACCAAATGAATTAAACCCAGTGTTAGTCATTAATGAATATTGTGCTGAGAAAATGTTATATTTATTAATCCTAGAACTTGAGGAAGTAGATCTCTATTTTAGCCTATCTTGATTTCACTATAACTTTTTCTATAGTATATTAATTTCAATGACACAAACTGTAGCTAAGTCAAGAAAGGGTGGTTGATTTTATCTACAGAAAGATAAACAGCACTAGGACTTTATTGTGTGGAAAACAAATTATCTTGTTAGTTTAGATTAAGTAAATATTTCATGAAATTATTATAAACCTATAGGCTAAGAAATTATTGATGCATATACCTAAAACACTCTATTCTAGGCATTAGATATGTGTAAATAATTAAGAATCTTTTCACAGAGGGAAAAATTTATATTATAGTCAGAAAACAAAAAAAATAGAAAAATAATAACAGAGGAACAAGAATTTGGTGATGGAGAACAACAATTATTTGCCTAAGTTGAAAACTGTAAGGCCTGTCTTAATAGAGAGAGAGAGAGAGAGAGAGGAAGGAAGGAAGGAAGGAAGGAAGGAAGGAAGGAAGGAAGGAAGGAAGGAAGGAAGGAAGGAAGGAAGGAAGAAGGAGAAAGAGAGAGAGAGAGAAGGAAGGAAGAAAGGAAGAAAGGAAGGGAGGGTGCGGTAGGGAAGAGAAGGAGTCATTCATAACCTAATGAACACTATTTTTTTAAATGGGACCAGAAAATGGGAGTGTATTTTAGTTGTTTTGGGCATAGGGACAAGGAACTTAACTGAATCTAATAGAAGAAGAAGCCTGAGGTTTCAGAAGCAAAACAAATAAAATTCCAGAAGAAAATCAAGTATGTGAAACAAGACAGACCCCTCTTCCTAAAATTCCACTTAGGCAGGCATTAATAAGAAATATTTTGGAACTACCTCTTAAAGGTTATGCAGCTACATTTTGTTAATGTGGAGTTCAGCTTAAAGTTAGTAAAGTAGGGAAATTGAATACAGCATCATAGTTTAATTCAGACATTAGCAGAGAAGTTGTAATGACAGTGAAATAGATAGTACTATAGTAGTACAATAACCATTGTCTATAAAGTAAAAGGACTGCACCATATGATATTGTGAAACTGTATTACCAAGGGAGTGTTCAAAGAAAATGAGAGCCATTAAATGGTGATTGGTAGGAAAACAATACATAAAGGAATTTCAAGCAGGTATAGTTTTGGCTCTGTCAAAGATGATGGTGCCTAACACAGGAGGTGAATTGGAATGGCAAATGCTTCTCTGCAGACCCACAAAGTATTGGCTTTGAATTGCTTAGAGTAAAAGTACCCCACAGGATAGAACAAAAGCAGAAGATAAAATGTCTGGTTCTAAAAGCAAACAGAAAGGAAAAGGAATACGGCTCTCTGAAATGTCAAACAGTGGTACTCTAGCACATTTTGGAACAGGAAAGGGACTAATATCCAAAGAAACTTTTTTTTCCCTTAACTTTCCTGAGCCTAATGGAAACAAGAAAGGAAAATAAGAAAAAATAAAATGCTGATCAAATCTGTTGAATAAAACCATATAGAGGAAAAAATATTTTTGCAGTCATTTCAGCAACACAAATCCCCCTAGAAGTGAGATACTCAAATTTCAGAAAAGGTGTGATTTAGGAATAGTCACATTGCAGAAGTCTTGCTCTGCCTTGGATACCAGGTTTTGCAAGCATCAGAATACAAAGAAGTTTCAGGTCAAGTCAGAAATCTTTAGGAAGTGAATGTCCATCTGAGAGAAAGTTGAAACAAACAAACAAACAAAAGCATTCTTCCACGGGTTATAGGATTATTAGGACAAAGGTACAGACAGTCTCTTTTGGTTCAGTGTCCTTTGAGAATTTGGCTGAAAATAAAACAAAAAAAAAATCATAGAGACTAGCAATAAATAAATCACTCTGTGAATGAAAACACACTTTGTACACTACTGATGGAATTTTAAATTGGTATGGCCAACTTAAAAAGTTAGTATGAAAGTTCTTCAAAAACTTTACAATAGAACTACCACATGATCCTTTAATCCCACTGTTTAGTATCTATCCAAAGGAAATGAAATTACTATCTCAGATATACACACTACAATGTTCACTTTAGCATTGTTCATAATAATTAAGACATGGAATCAGCTTAGATTTATCAAAAGATGAAGGAAGAAAAAAATTGATATATACACACATGTGCACACACATACACACACAATGAAATGTTATTCAACC
This sequence comes from Sciurus niger, assembly GCA_020740815.1. Taxonomy (NCBI): domain Eukaryota; kingdom Metazoa; phylum Chordata; class Mammalia; order Rodentia; family Sciuridae; genus Sciurus; species Sciurus niger. Next base: position 11,525 of record JAHUXG010028025.1, on the reverse strand, counting down.
TTAAAAAAAAAAAAGAAGTAAACCTTTCCATTTGCAAAGGTTGAGATTATCACACTAAGGGCAATGAACCAGACAAGGAAAGTAAAACACTACACGATATCACATGTGAAATCTAAAGAAGTCGAACTCCTAAAAGCAGTAACAATTGCCAGGGGCTGAAGACATGGGAGAAATGGAGAAAATTTGATCAGAGGGTAAAATACTTCAGTTATAACACATGTTAAGTTCTGGAGATCAAATGTACAGTATGGTGACAATAGTTATTATTGTACTGGGCAATTAAAATGGGCTAAAAGAGTAGATCTTATATTTTCTCACCATAAAAAATGTAAATATGTAAAGTGATATAGATGCATTAATTAGCTGGATTAAGGGACAAAATAAACATTGCATACTCCAAATATATATATGTACATTCATATAGATAGATAGATAGATACAGCTTATTAATCATACCTCAATACCTGAGAATGGCTGAAAAAATTTTTGAGGGGTACCTGTTTTAATGGAGTATTGACTATTCATGATTCTGTCACTAAAACAAAAATTTTCAAGAGCAAATATTTATGGAAAGAGGGGTGAATAACAAAAGAAGAAAACCTCCAGAAACCACTGAGACTGGAGTGCTAGCATGATTATCTTGCTATGTATTTATTTGATTTACTTTGGGGAACATACGTCTTGAATCTTTCTGAAAAGGCAATGTAAATAAGGGGATTCCCAACTCTCACCTCCACTTCTTTATGGCTCAGGTGTTATCACCCTAAACTAACTCAGAGATTTCTTCCAATTAATATTAAATAGTGGAGTCTAGAAAACTGGTTCTGAGTGACTAGGACTAGTGAGACTGAAAGCATTGCCTCATTCAATAAATATTTGCTGATATCTTTTGAATCATTTATTCATTCAGTAAATTAGAATTGAGCAGTTCCTATTTGTCAATACTGTCAAGGCATTAAGGAATCAAATATTTTAAGATTTATAAAGCATACATTGGAGTATGTGAATTAGAAAAAAATACAGCATGGCACCCACTCTGCTGAGCAGCCTCCTAGCTTCATCACCTCACTTTGGAGGCAGAAGAGGAAATAGCTGTGTACAGAAGAGAGCAATGCATGGTGTGGTTTTGCTTTATAACACAGTTTCTGGAGAACCAATCTAGTCCACAGAGAAAAGTTATCTCCCTAAAGGCAGCATGAATCCATTCCTGAGGGTGGTGCCTTCATGGTCTAATCACCTCCCACTCATTCCCACCTTTTACCAGTCCCATCACTTCAACACCACCATACTGGGGACCCAGTGGCCAGGATCACCGGAGACAAATTATATCTGAACCACAGTAGGTCTTATCCAACGCTAGGCCCAGTGGTTCTGAATAATGGAGCAAAAGAAAATCCACTTCTGAAAAGGCCTGAGAAGAATTGAAGAACTAGATAGAGTTCAGTTCAAAGAAGATGAAGGGAGAATTGAAGAATTGGTTCAGAATAGACAGGTATGTACTGATGACTAAGCATGTGCCATACATCCCAGAGTGTCAATGAGAAGAGTTTCCAAAAACAGGATGGACTGTGTTAGGAAGCATTGTTATCTCTGACATAAAGTATGTGAGACAGTGGGATGAAAATGACCTGGGAGACCCCTGTGTCTTGTGGTAGCCGAAATAACCAAGAGATGGCATGACTAGGTTAGTCCTGTTAGTCACACTCATGCAATGCCTGTGGGACTGTATTAGGAGGAAGGATAATTCAGTGCAGGGCTTCAAAGAACAGGCAGAATTCTGATTATCCACATGACTCCTGCCAAAGGAAGCCTGCAAAAGTGATCTGACCATATGGACAATCTGAATCTCTGTCAATATTGTCCTAAATATAACTGATTATGGAAATTTGGTAAATCTATTTGATTTAACAAGGGAAATAGGGAATACATCTTTGGTCTAGAGTGCAGTATGGTCCTGCTTTTTTTTTTTAAATTTTATTGAAAACAAATGGGATACATGTTGTTTCTCTGTTTGTACATGGCGTAAAGGCATACCATTTGTGTAATCATAAATTTACATAGGGTAATGCTGTTTGATTCATTGTTATTTTTTCCATTCCCCCCACCCCTCCCACCCCTCTTTTCCCTCTATACAGTCCTTCCTTCCTCCATTCTTGCCCCCCTCCCTAACCCTAACTCTAACCCTAACACTAATCCCTCCCACCCCCCATTATGTGTCATCATCCACTTATTAGCGATATCATTGGTCCTTTGTTTTTTTGAGATTGGCTTATCTCACTTAGCATGATATTCTCCAATTTCATCCATTTGCCTGCAAATGCCATAATTTTATCATTCTTTATGGCTGAGTAATATTCCATTGTATATATATATACCACATTTTCTTTATCCATTCATCAATTAAAGGACATCTAGGTTGGTTCCACAATCTGGCTATTGTGAACTGAGCAGCTATGAACATTGATGTGGCTGTATCTCTGTAATATGCTGATTTTAAGTCCTTTGGGTATAGGCCAAGGAGTGGGATAGCTGGGTCAAATGGTGGTTCCATTCCAAGTTTTCTAAGGAGTCTCCACACTGCTTTCCAGAGTGGCTGCACTAATTTGCAGCCCCACCAGCAATGTATGAGTGTACCTTTCTCCCCACATCCTCGCCAACACCTGTTGTTGCTTGTATTCTTGATAATCGCCATTCTAATTGGGGTGAGATGGAATCTTAGGGTGGTTTTGATTTGCATTTCTCTTATTACTAGAGATGTTGAACATTTTTCCATATGTTTGTTGATTGCTTGTAGATCTTCTTCTGTGAAGTGTCTATTCATTTCCTTAGCCCATTTGTCGATTGGATTATTTGCATTCTTGGTGTAGAGTTTTTTGAGTTCTTTATAGATTCTGGAGATTAGTGCTCTATCTGAAGTATGATTGGCAAAGATTTTCTCCCACTCTGTAGGCTCTTTCTTCGCATTGCTGATAGTTTCCTTTGCTGAGAGAAAGCTTTTTAGTTTGAATCTATCCCAGTTATTGATTCTTGCTTTTATTTCTTGTGCTATGGGAGTCCTGTTGAGGAAGTCTGGTCCTAAGCCGACATGTTGAAGCTCTGGACCTACTTTTTCTTCTATAAGATGCACGGTCTCTGGTCTGATTCCGAGGTCCTTAATCCATTTTGAGTTTAGTTTCGTGCATGGTGAGAAATATGGGTTTAGTTTCATTCTGTTGCATATGGATTTCCAATTCTCCCAGCACCATTTGTTGAAGAGGCTATCTTTTCTCCATTGCATATTTTTGGCCCCTTTGTCTAGTATGAGAAAATTGTATTTATTTGGGTTTGTGTCCGTGTCCTCTATTCTGTACCATTGATCCACCTTTCTATTTTGGTACCAATACCATGCCGTTTTTGTTACTATTGCTTTGTAGTAGAGTTGAAGATCTGGTATTGCGATACCCCCTGCTTCACTCTTTCTGCCAAGGATTGCTTTAGCTATTCTGGGTTTTTTATTCTTCCAGATGAATTTCATAATTGCTTGCTCTATTTCTGTAAGGTACATCATTGGGATTTTAATTGGAATTGCATTGAATCTGTATAGCACTTTTGGTAGTATGGCCATTTTGACAATATTAATTCTTCCTATCCAAGAACATGGGAGATCTTTCCATCTTCTAAGGTTTTCTTTAATTTCTTTCTTTAGTGTTCTGTAGTTCTCATTGTAGAGGTCTTTCACCTCTTTTGTGAGATTGATTCCCAAGTATTTTATTTTTTTCGATGCTATTGTGAATGGGGTAGTTTTCCTAATTTCTCTTTCTGAAGATTCATCACTTATGTATAAAAATGCCTTAGATTTATGTGCATTGATCTTATATTCCGCTACTTTACTGAATTCACTTATGAGATCTAAAAGTTTTCTGGTGGAATTTCCTGGTTCCTCTAAGTATATAATCATATCATCAGCAAATAGGGATAGTTTGAGTTCTTCTTTTCCTATTCGTATCCCTTTAATTTCTTTGGTCTGTCTAATTGCTCTGGCTAGAGTTTCAAGGACAATATTGAAAAGAAGTGGTGAAAGAGGGCATCCCTGCCTTGTTCCAGTTTTTAGGGGGAATGCTTTCAGTTTTTCACCATTTAGAATGATATTAGCCATGGGCTTAGCATAGATGGCCTTTACAATGTTAAGGAATGTTCCCACTATCCCTATTTTTTCTAGTGTTTTGAGCATGAAGGGGTGCTGTATTTTATCAAATGCTTTTTCTGCATCTATCGAAATAATCATGTGATTCTTGACTTTAAGTCTATTGATATGGTGAATTACATTTATTGATTTCCTGATGTTGAACCAACCTTGCATCCCTGGGATGAAACCCACTTGATCATGGTGCACTATCTTTTTAATATGTTTTTGTATGCGATTTGCTAAAATTTTGTTGAGAATTTTTGCGTCGATGTTCATTAAGGATATTGGTCTGAAATTTTCTTTCCTCGATGTGTCTCTGTCTGGTTTAGGTATCAGGGTAATATTGGCTTCATAGAATGAGTTTGGGAGGGTTCCCTCCTCTTCTATTTTATGGAATACTTTGAGAAGTATTGGAATGAGCTCTTCTTTAAAGGTTTTGTAGAACTCGGCTGAGAACCCATCTGGTCCTGGACTTTTCTTTGTTGGTAGGCTTTTGATGACTTCTTCTATTTCATTACTTGAAATTGGTCTATTTAAATTGTGTATGTCCTCCTCGTTCAGTTTAGGCAATTCATATGTCTCTAGAAACCTGTTGATATCTTCGAAATTTTCTATTTTGTTGGAGTATAGATTTTCAAAATAGCTTCTAATTATGTTTTGTATTTCAGTCGTGTCTGTTGTGATATTTACTTGTTCATTCCGAATTTTAGTGATTTGGGTTTTCTCTCGTCTTCTCTTTGTTAGTGTGGCTAAAGGTTTATCAATTTTGTTTATTTTTTCGAAGAACCAACTATTTATTTTGTCAATTTTTTGTATTGTTTCTTTTGTTTCAATTTCGTTGATTTCAGCTCTGAGTTTAACTATTTCCTGTCTTCTACTACTTTTGGTGTTGGTCTGTTCTTCTTTTTCTAGGGCTTTGAGCTGTAGTGTTAGGTCATTTATTTTTTGAGTTTTACTTCTTTTATTAAATGCGCTCCATGAAATAAATCTTCCTCTAAGTACTGCTTTCATAGTGTCCCAGAGATTTTGATATGATGTTTCTTTGTTCTCATTTACCTCTAAGAATTTTTTAATTTCCTTCCTAATATCTTCTGTTATCCATTCATCATATAATAGCATATTGTTTAATCTCCAGGTGTTGGAGTAGTTTCTGTTTTTTACTCTTTCATTTATTTCTAACTTCAATCCATTATGATCTGATAGAATACAAGGTAGTGTCTCTATCTTCTTGTATTTGCTAACATTAGCTTTGTGGCATAATATATGGTCTATTTTAGAGAAGGATCCATGTGCTGCTGAGAAGAAAGTGTATTCCCTCTTGGTTGGATGGTATATTCTATAAATGTCTGTTAAGTCTAAATTATTGATTGTGTTATTGAGATCTATGGTTTCTTTGTTCAATTTTTGTTTGGAAGATCAGTCCAGTGGTGAGAGAGGCGTGTTAAAATCACCTAGTATTATTGTGTTATGGTCTATTTGGTTTCTAAAATTGAGAAGGATTTGTTTGACATACATGGATGAGCCACTGTTTGGGGCATAGATGTTTATGATTGTTATATCTTGCTGATTTATGCTTCCCTTAAGCAGTATGAAATGTCCTTCTTTATCCCTTCTGACTAACATTGGCTTGAAGTCCACATTATCTGAAATGAGGATGGATACTCCAGCTTTTTTGCTGAGTCCATGTGCATGGTATGTTTTTCCCCATCCTTTCACCTTTAGTCTATGGGTATCTCTTTCTATGAGGTGAGTCTCTTGCAGGCAACATATTGTTGGATCTTTCTTTTTAATCCAATCTGCCAGTCTATGTCTTTTGATTGATGAATTCAGGCCATTAACATTCAGGGTTATTATTGAGATATGATTTGTATTCCCGGTCATTTGGTTCATTTTTAAAATTTTATTTATTTATTTATTTTTTTGACACAACTTGGGTCCTCCTTTATTTGACAGTTCCTTTAGGATAATTCCTCCCTTTGCTGATTTGCTTCTTTGTTTTTCATCTCTCCCTCATGGAATATTTTGCTGAGAATGTTCTGTAATGCTGGCTTTCTTTTTGTAAATTCTTTTAGCTTTTGTTTATCATGGAATGATTTTATTTCATCGTCAAATTTGAAGGTAAGTTTTGTTGGGTATAAGATTCTTGGTTGGCATCCATTTTCTTTCAGAGCTTGAAAAATGTTGTTCCAGGCCCTTCTAGCTTTTAGGGTCTGGATTGAAAAATCTGCTGATATCCTTATTGGTTTCCCCCTGAATGTAATTTGGTTCTTTTCTCTCACAGCCTTTAAAATTCTGTCTTTATTTTGTATGTTCGGTATTTTCATTATAATATGCCTTGGTGTGGGTCTGTTGTAATTTTGTGTATTTGGAGTCCTATAAGCCTCTTGGACTTGATTTTCCATTTCATTCTTCAGATTTAGGAAATTTTCTGATATTATTTCATTGAATAGATTGTTCATTCCTTTGGTTTGTTTCTCTAAGCCTTCCTCAATCCCAATAATTCTCAAATTTGGCCTTTTCATGATATCCCATAGTTCTTGGAGATTCTGATCATGATTTCTTACCATCTTCTCTGTTTGTTCAACTTTGTTTTCGAGGTTAAATATTTTGTCTTCAATATCTGAGGTTCTGTCTTCCAGGTGTTCTATTCTATTGGTTGTGCTTTCTATGGAGTTCTTAATTTGGTTTATTGTTTCCTTCATTTCAAGGATTTCTGTTTGGTTTTTTTTTCAATATCTCTAACTCTTTATTGAAATGATCTTTTGCTTCCTGAATTTGCTCTTTTAACTGTCGATTTGTGCTATCATTCAATGCCTGCATTTGCTCTTTCATCTCATCATTCATTGCCTCCATTTGCTCTTTCATCTCACCGTTTGCTTCCCTGATCATTTTAATTATGTACATTCTGAACTCCCTTTCTGTCATTTCTGCCATGCTGTCGTTGGATTTTATTGATGTAACATCTAGATTTGTTTGGGGCATTTTCTTCCCTTGTTTTCTCATATTGTTCAGGAATCAGTGGGTCATTAAGATATTGCAGATTTCCTCTATTAACTTATAATGTCCCTGAAGATTGCTAGTATATCCCCTCTTATCCTTCAGTAGCCTGCAGTCTTGGAGGAAGTTGATAATGCAGTGCTCCACAAGGAAGCTGCCTCTCTAGGGTTGGTGACCCTCAGGTGCGGTATATTCCCTGATAGTGGGCAGAGGTGCCTCCACCTGTTGACCAATGCTCATCCAAAGGGGAACTAGGCTGCAGGCTGAGGCATGGCCTGTTTGTTCCTGTGTCTCCGGTTTTACCGACCTTGTGGGAAAACCTCACCCAGCGGGGAAGACTCACCCAGGGGGGAGGTCTCGCTGGTCAGCGCCCCTCCTAGAGGTTCCCCTCAATCTGCAACTACCTTCCTCTGCAACATTCCCAGGGGCCTGGATCTACCTCCTGGGGCTGGGAGCCTCATCCTTCGCAGATGAGTCTCCTTAGGCTGCCTCTCCTCAGAGAATCTGCCCGCAGTCCTGGAAACTTCGCTCCGCCCCTAGGCGTGTCTCGGTGCGGCTCTTCCAGTCAGAAGCCGCCTAGGTCCTGGGACCCTGCTCTGCACCTAATCACCTGGCTATGCGGCCCATCCTCTGAGCCGCCACCTGGAGCCCTGTACAATAGCTCCGAGACCCAGAGACCCACCACACACCTCCTCCTCCGGACAGCCGCCTGGTTTCCGACGTAGTCACTAGGAGTCCAAGCAATTCACTTCGCGTCTCCTCCTCCCGCCAACCACCCGTAGCCCTAGGCAGTCACTCCGAGTCCAAATGACCCACCCTGTTCCTCCTCCTCCTCAGGGTAGCCCCCTGGGTGTTCAGGAGCGGTTGCTCGGAGACCAAGGGACCCACCGCGCTCCTCCTCCAGGCAGCCCACCGGTGTTCAGGAGCGGTCGCTTTGAGTCCAATCAACTCACCACTCGCCTCCTCCTCTGGCAACCACCTGTGGCTCTGATGCAGTCACTCCTAGACCAAGCAACCCGCCGCACTTCTCCTCTTCCTCCGGGCAACCCCCCCGGTGTTCAGAAGCGATGGCTCTGAGTCTAAACAGCTCGCCACACAGCTCCTCCTCAGGCAGCCGCCCGGAGCCCCAGTGGTTGCTCCGAGTCCAAGCGCTGTGCTGAGCCGCCTCCTCTACGATCATCCCAGTTGTCCATGTTTACCGCTCCAGTGGGGGGAGGGGCGTCTCACTGAGCAACTCTACTTCACAAAGTTCCCTGCGTTCTGGGGCTACTGCCCAATCGGGGACGCCTCCCCATCGGGAGAGACTCACCCGGCGGCTTTGAGTTGGTCCCAAGTCTCTCACTATCTCCTCTTTTGAATCCTGCGTCCTGGAGCAACATGAAATGCAGCCGCCCTCTAGTCCACCATCTTGAAACTCCGGTCCTGCTTTTTTTGTTTTGTTTTCAGCTGCATCTCAAAACCTTTGGCAACAGGTGACTTTTTCATCAGTTTTTTCAAGCAGAGATACAAAGGAGCAATGCTTGATATATTGGAAGGAGTCTTGAGAATGAGATGGTACTTCTCTTTTAGCTACTATCTCCTTCCTACAGAGGGGCAGCTACCAACTTAGAAATTAATCCTAGTCAGGTATAAAAGCAAAAATCATAAAATTCACTGATAAATCTTTACTTCTGGATTTATATTATTTTCATAATCAATAAAAGATAAATATGAACACTTTGACTAGTAATAAGGACTAAGTGTTAAGCTCTTGCCCACTCTTCTCTAACGCAGAGGTATTTAGTATTTCTTCTAATGGGTGAGAGATGAAAGGAATCCAAATGTTCACTCTTCAACTTTTCTTGAACCTCACTGCCTATATGTCACATGATTCCTTCTCTCTTTCTTATGATGCCAAGTGACAGATATGACTTTTTTTTTTTTTTAGTTTCCATTCACTTTTTACTTATTGCTTTTTTTCTTTCATAAAATGGCTGTTAAAAGACTCCTATGTACAAAGCACTAGGGAGAAAGAGGGGAAGAAAGTCACCAGGTATGAATTCTCTCAAAAGCTTATTATTTAGGGGGAGCTTAAGTCTCATGATTTTGTTCTTGTTCTGTACATATTTGCATATGTACACATGACTTCAAATTAGTACATATTGTACATTTTCACTAAATAGTAGTGCTCACATTAGTGCTATTATACACTAATATTAGTAAAATATCTAATATTTTATGTATTAGTATATATTATACATATTGCCAGAATATTAGTGATATAAAGTATATCAAACTCACTTTTTTTTGCTGTTCATCATGAGTCTTTTTTTTTTTTTCTTTTCTATTTTGTCATTTGCCAGTAAATGGATGGAGCTGGAGAATATCATGCCAAGTGAAATAAACCAATCCCAAAAAACCAAAGGTCAAATATTTTCTCAGATATGTGAGTGCTAATTCACAATAAAGGGGTTATCTGTGGAAGAATAGAGTTACTTTGGATTAGGTAGAAAGGAATGAAGAGAGGGGAGAGGTACAGGGGTAGGAAGGACAGTAGAATGAATCTGACATTATTACTCCGTGTATTCGTATGACTACACGACTGGTGTGATTCTATATCATGTACAACCAGAAAAATGAGGAATTATACTCCATTTATGTATAATGTGTCAAAAATGCAGTCTACTGTCATGTATAACCAATTAGATATGACTTTTAATGTTCCATCATGTTATCCATCTCTCAGTGACTTTCAAACATTGGGAGATAAAAAAATTGTATTTTTGCATTCTACAATCCCCATTCAAATATCACACTCATTTTTAAGATAAGAGAACAGATTATAAAACTTAAAAACTGATTCATTCCATTACTTTAAATGTATTGTTTTATCTACTACACTGTTGTACTTTAAACATTATAAAGAAGTAGTTACATCATCATTGCATTAAATGGCTGTCAACATCCTTCAGGGCATACCAGTAAACCATCGCAGGAATAGAGCAGATGTAGAAGAACAAAAGTAACCTGTTAGGTCTCTCACTAATATGTCCTCCATCCTCTATTCCCATAAAAAGGCAAACTGAATATATTTAAATTGTTCTAGTGCCCACTTCCTGCAGATCATTCATTCTCATCAGCTAATATCCAATGTTATAAATCATAAGACTTCTAGTAGTACCCCTTCCAGAATTCATTTCTCTTTCTATGAAGTGTTAAGTAATTTTATTTTTTTCTTTTGGTGAAGAGAAGACCCTGAAACCAAACTGGGTTCAAATATCAGATTGACCATGAGTTGGCACAGTAACTTACAGAAATTTTCTCAATATCTCTATCCCTCAGTTTTTTCATCTAGAACAAAATAGAGATAATATCATCTACCTTAGAGGGATATTGTAAGGATTGATTTGAATAAATATCAAGTGCTCAGAATACCTGGTATGCAAAAATGATTATAGGAGTACTGCTATTATCACTATTCCTGATTAATATTGCCTTAACTTTCTTTGGATTTCTTTATGTTGTATTTCTCATAGAGGTATACATAGGCACTTTTGCTATTAGGTTTTATTGTTCATGGTTGAGACTAATTTTATTCATACATGTATTATCTCCACTGATATTTGTTGTGTGTTTTCCATGTGCCACAACTTGGGATACACTGATGAAAAAGAGACTATCTGCCCTCATAAATTTTATGGTGAGATAAGGAAGACGGTTGATAATTTGCAAGTTTTGGGGATAGAAATTAGAATCACATAGTTGATGAGGTAGATGCATAAGAGATAAGTTTAATTAGTTGATTAGCATCTTTTTTTCAATTTCACTTTCTTAAAAATTCACCACTCAATTATTGTTTAAACATTTTATGAGAAAAAAATCATTAGATATGATGATCATTCTGAATTTGGATTTTTATAATTCTCATTATTTTATTTAACAGTGACCTACTCAATTAAAAATCTCCTTTTCCTCTGATTCTTTATTTGGTTCCAAAGTGGTCACTGGTCAGTAAACACACACTGAATGAATAAATGGATGTTTCACTTGTCTTATTAGCATTGTGGAGCCTACATTGAAAATAGTAATTAGCTCAATTCATAGTGCTACAATGAATCTAACAACCAATTTTCTCCATTGCAATTATAGGTCCTAGAGTACACCAGACACTCCTAAGATACTGCCACACTCTGAAGAGTAAAGAGTATTCATTTTTTTCTTTGCTGTCCTGATAGAGATACAGAACTTTAGAAGTAAGAGGGGCAAAGGTATAAAAACATTTTTTGAAGTGGTCATTATGTGATACAGGGAAATTATCTTAATTTCAAAAGTATCTACTACAAATACAGTATTATAAAATACTAAAGTAACATGCCTAGGTAGC
>JAHUXG010028024.1:0-32488 GCA_020740815.1 Sciurus niger | reverse complement strand
AAGTAGACAGCTAAGATGTTGGGAGCAGAGAGGGCATGAGGAAAAGAGAATATACCCCGAGTTTCACGAAAATTGAGTCGTGCATTTGCTTAGAAAGCGTATTTTAGTTACTGCCTAACAGTGCGTTCATAGGGAAACTCAATTCATGCAAATCGAAACAGTTTGTTATAACAGAAGCACCGTGCATGGTGGAACCACCACATTTGCGCAGCAAAGTGGGAATGTGGAGGGGAGATGATAGGCAAAGTTTCATCGGAATCCATTTGTGAAACTTTCTCAGAAAAGCAACTTCAATTTCAGCTCTTATTAATCTGCACTTAAGAGATCTGCAGCAGCAACACAAAAAGGGCTTGTCCAGAAAACCTTGAGATTGAATCTTCAGATGTTGGGAGCAGAGAGTGTATGAGGAAAATAGAATGTACCCCGAGTTTCACGAAAACTGAGTCGTGCATTTGCTCAGAAAACGCATTTTAGTTACTGCCTAACAGTGCGTTCATAGGGAAAGCTCAATTCATGCAAATCGAAACAGTTTGTTATAACAGAAGCACCGTGCATGGTGGATCTACCACATCAGCGCAGCCAAGTGGGAATGTGGAGGGGAGATGATAGGCAAAGTTTCATTGAAATCCATTCGTGAAACTTTCTCAGAAAAGCAACTTCAATTTCAGCCCTTTTCACACTTTTCACACTGCACGTTAGACTACTGCAAGAGCAATACATAAGGGGCTTGTTTAGAAAACTTGAAGAGAGAGAGCTCTGATGTTGGCAGCAGAGTGGGAAAGAGGAAAAGAGAAAGTACCCCGAGTTTCACGAAAATTCAGTCGTGCATTTGCTGAGAAAATGCATTTTAGTTATTGTCTAACAGTGCGCTCATAGGGAAAGCTCAATTCATGCAAATCGAAATAGTTTGTTTTAACAGAAGTACTTTGCATGGTGGAACCACCACATCTGCACAGCAAAGTGGGAATGTGGAGGGAGATGATAGGCAAAGTTTCATTGAAATCCATTCGTGAAACTTTCTCAGAAAAGCAACTTCAATTTCAGCCCTTTTCACATTGCACGTTAGACCACTGCAAGAGCAATACTGAAGGGGCTTGTACAGAAAACCTTGAGGAAGACAGCTCAGATGTTGGCAGCAGAGAGGGAATGAGGAATAGAGAAAGTACCCCGAGTTTCACGAAAATTCAGTCGTGCATTTGCTGAGAAAACGCATTTTAGTTATTGCCTAACAGTGTGATCACAAGGAAAGCTCAATTCATGCAAATCGAAACAGTTTGTTATAACAGAAGCATCGTGCATGGTGGAACCACCCCATCTGCGCAGCAAAGTGGGAATGTGGAGGGGAGAGGATAGGCAAAGTTTCATTGAAATCCATTCGTGAAACTTTCTCAGAAAAGCAACTTAAATTTCAGCCCTTTTCACACTTTTCACACTGCACGTTAGACTACTGCAAGAGCAATACATAAGGGGCTTCTTTAGAAAACCTGAAGAGAGAGAGCTGAGATGTTGGCAGCAGAGTGGGAATGAGGAAAAGAGAAAGTACGCCGAGTTTCACGAACATTCAGTCGTGCATTTGCTGAGAAAACGCATTTTAGTTATTGTCTAACAGTGCGTTCATAGGGAAAGCTCAATTCATGCAAATCGAAACAGTTTGCTATAACAGAAGCACCGTGCATGGTGGAACGACCACATCTGCGCAGCAAAGTGGGAATGTGGAGGGGAGATGATCAGCAAAGTTTCATTGAAATCCATTCGTGAAACTTTCTCAGAAAAGCAACTTCAATTTCAGCCCTTTTCACATTGCACGTTAGACCACTGCAAGAGCAATACATAAGGGGCTTGTACAGAAAACCTTGAGGAAGACAGCTCAGATGTTGGCAGCAGAGTGGGAATGAGGAAAAGAGAAAGTACCCCGAGTTTCAAGAAAATTCAGTCGTGCATTTTCTGAGAAAACGCATTTTAGTTATTGTCTAACAGTGCGTTCATAGGGAAAGCTCAATTCATGCAAATCGAAACAGTTTGTTATAACAGAAGCACCATGCATGGTGGAACCACCACATCTGCGCAGCAAAGTGGAAATGTTGAGGGGAGATGATAGGAAAAGTTTCATTGGAATCCATTCGTGAAACTTTCTCAGAAAAGCAACTTCAATTTTAGCTCTTATTAATCTGCACGTAAGAGACCTGCAACAGCAACACAAAAGGGGCTTCTCCAGAAAACCTTGAGATAGAATCTTCAGATGTTGGGAGCAGAGAGGGTATGAGGAAAAGAGAATGTACCACGAGTTTCACGAAAACTGAGTCGTGCATTTGCTCAGAAAACGCATTTTAGTTACTGCCTAACAGTGCGTTCATAGGGAAAGCTCAATTCATGCAAATCGAAACAGTTTGTTATAACAGAAGCACCGTGCATGGTGGATCCACCACATCAGCGCACAAAGTGGGAATGTGGAGTGGAGAGGATAGGCAAAGTTTCATTGAAATCCATTCGTGAAACTTTCTCAGAAAAGCAACTTCAATTTCAGCCCTTTTCACATTGCACGTTAGACTACTGCAATGCAATACACAAGGGGCTTGTACAGAAAACCTTGAGGAAGACAGCTCAGATGTTGGCAGCAGAGTGGGAATGAGGAAAAGAGAAAGTACCCCGAGGTTCACGAAAATTGAGTCGTGCATTTGCTGAGAAAACGCATTTTAGTTATTGCCTAACAGTGTGATCACAAGGAAAGCTCAATTCATGGAAATCGAAACAGTTTGTTATAACAGAAGCACCGTGCATGTTGGAACCACCACATCTGCACAGCAAAATGGGAATGTGGAGGGGAGATGATAGGCAAAGTTTCATTGAAATCCATTCGTGAAACTTTCTCAGAAAAGCAACTTCAATTTCAGCCCTTTTCATCTGCACGTTAGAGACCTGCAACAGCAATACAAAAGGGGCTTGAAAAGAAAACCTTGAGGTAGACAGCTAAGATGTTGGGAGCAGAGAGGGCATGAGGAAAAGAGATTGTACCCGAGTTTCAGGAAAATTGAGTCGTGCATTTGCTCAGAAAACGCATTTTAGTTACTGCCTAACAGTGCGTTCAAAGGGAAAGCTCAATTCATGCAAATCGAAACAGTTTGTTATAACAGAAGCACCGTGTATGGTGGAACCACCACGTCTGCGCAGCAAAGTGGGAATGTGGAGGGGAGATGATAGGCAAAGTTTCATTGGAATCGATTCGTGAAACTTTCTCAGAAAAGCAACTTCATTTTCAGCCCTTATAAATCTGCACCTAAGAGACCTGCAACAGCAACACAAAAGGGGCTTGTCCAGAAAAGCTTGAGATAGAATCTTCAGATGTTGGGAGCAGAGAGGGCATGAGGAAAAGAGAATGTACCCCGAGTTTCACGAAAACTGAGTCGTGCATTTGCGCAGGAAACGCATTTTAGTTACTGCCTAACAGTGCTTTCATAGGGAAAGCTCAATTCATGCAAATCGAAACAGTTTGTTATAACAGAAGCACCGTGCATGGTGGAACCATCACATCTGCGCAGCAAAGTGGGAATGTGGAGGGGAGATGATAGGCAAAGTTTCATTGAAATCCATTCGTGACACTTTCTCAGAAAAGCAACTTCAATTTCAGCCCTTATAAATCTGCACGTAAGAGACCTGCAAGAGCAACACAAAAGGGGCTTGTCAAGAAAACCTTGAGATAGAATCTTCAGATGTTGGGAGCAGAGAGGGCATGAGGAAAAGAGAATGTACCCCGAGTTTCACGAAAACTGAGTCGTGCATTTGCTCAGTAAACTCATTTTAGTTACTGCCTAACAGTGCGTTCATAGGGAAAGCTCAATTCATGCAAATCGAATCAGTTTGTTATAACAGAAGCACCGTGCATGGTGGATCCACCACATCAGCACAGCAAAGTGGAAATGTTGAGGGGAGATGATAGGCAAAGTTTCATTGGAATCCATTCGTGAAACTTTCTCAGAAAAGCAACTTCAATTTCAGCCCTTTTATTCTGCACGTTAGAGACCTGCAACAGCAATCCAAAAGGGGCTTGACAAGAAAACTTTGATGTAGACAGCTAAGATGTTGGGAGCAGAGAGGGCATGACGAAAAGAGAATATACCCCGAGTTTCACGAAGTTTGAGTCGTGCATTTGCTCAGAAAACGCATTTTAGTTACTGCCTAACAGTGCGTTCATAGGGAAAGCTCAATTCATGCAAATCGAAACAGTTTGTTATAACAGAAGCACCGTGCATGGTGGAACCACGACATTTGCGCAGCAAAGTGGTAATGTGGAGGGGAGATGATAGGCAAAGTTTCATTGAAATCCATTCGTGAAAGTTTCTCAGAAAAGCAACTTCAATTTCAGCCCCTTTCACACTTTTCACACTGCATGTTAGACTACTGCAAGAGCAATACATAAGGGGCTTGTTTAGAAAACCTGAAGAGAGAGAGCTCAGATGTTGGCAGCAGAGTGGGAATGAAAAAAAGAGAAAGTACCCTGAGTTTCACGAAAATTGAGTCGTGCATTTGCTGAGAAAACGCATTTTAGTTATTGTCTAACAGTGTGATCAGAAGGAAAGATCAATTTATGCAAATCGAGAGTTTGTTATAACAGAAGCACCGTGCATGGTGGAAGCACCACATCTGCACGGCAAAATGGGAATGTGGAGGGGAGATGATAGGCAAATTTTCATTGAAATCCATTCGTGAAAGTTTCTCAGAAAAGCAACTTCAATTTCACCCTTTTCATCTGCACGTTATAGAACTGCAACAGCAATACAAAAGGGGCTTGAAAAGAAAACCTTGAGGTAGACAGCTAAATGTTGGGAGCAGAGAGGGCATGAAAAAAAGAGAATGTACCCCGAGTTTCACGAAAATTGAGTCGGGCATTTGCTCACAAAACGCATTTTAGTTACTACCAAACAGTGCTTTCATAGGGAAAGCTCAATTCATGCAAATCGAAACAGTTTGTTATAACAGAAGCACCGTGCATGGTGGAACAACCACATCTGCGCAGCAAAGTGGGAATGTGGAGGGGAGATGATAGGCAAAGTTTCATTGAAATCCATTCGTGAAGCTTTCTCAGAAAAGCAACTTCAATTTCAGCCCTTTTCACACTTTTCACACTGCACGTTAGACTACTGCAAGAGCAATACATAAGGGGCTTGTTTAGAAAACCTGAAGGGAGAGAGCTCAGATGTTGGCAGCAGAGTGAGAATGAGGAAAAGAGAATGTACCCCGAGTTTCACGAAAATTCAGTCGTGCATTTGCTGAGAAAATGCATTTTAGTTATTGCCTAACAGTGTGTTCATAAGGAAAGCTCAATTCATGCAAATCGAAACAGTTTGTTATAACAGAAGCACCGTGCATGGTGGAACCACCACATCTGTGCAGCAAAGTGGGAATGTGGAGGGGAGATGATAGGCAAAGTTTCATTGGAATCCATTCGTGAAAGTTTCTCAGAAAAGCAACTTCAATTTCAGCCCTTTTCATCTGCACGTTAGAGACCTGCAACAGCAATCAAAAGGGGCTTGACAAGAAAACCTTGAAGTAGACAGCTAAGATGTTGGGAGCAGAGAGGGCATGAGGAAAAGAGAATATACCCCGAGTTTCACGAAAATTGAGTCGTGCATTTGCTCAGAAAACGCATTTTAGTTACTGCCTAACAGTGCGTTCATAGGGAAAGCTCAATTCATGGAAATCGAAACAGTTTTTATAACACAAGCACCGTGCATGGTGGATCTACCACATCAGTGCAGCAAAGTGGGAATGTGGAGGGGAGATGATAGGCAAAGTTTCATTGAAATCCATTCGTGAAACTTTCTCAGAAAAGCAACTTCAATTTCAGCCCTTTTCACACTTTTCACACTGCACGTTAGACTACTGCAAGAGCAATACATAAGGGGCTTGTTTAGAAAACCTGAAGGGAGAGAGCTCAGATGTTGGCAGCAGAGTGAGAATGAGGAAAAGAGAATGTACCCCGAGTTTCACGAAAATTCAGTCGTGCATTTGCTGAGAAAATGCATTTTAGTTACTGCGTAACAGTGCGT
Organism: Sciurus niger; assembly: GCA_020740815.1. NCBI lineage: Eukaryota > Metazoa > Chordata > Mammalia > Rodentia > Sciuridae > Sciurus > Sciurus niger. Next base: position 26,444 of record JAHUXG010028024.1, on the reverse strand, counting down.
TCATAGGGAAAGCTCAATTCATGCAAATCGAAACAGTTTGTTATAACAGAAGCACCATGCATGGTGGAACCACCACATTTGCGCAGCAAAGTGGGAATGTGGAGGGGAGATGATAGGCAAAGTTTCATCGGAATCCATTCGTGAAACTTTCTCAGAAAAGCAACTTCAATTTCATCTCTTATTAATCTGCACGTAAGAGATCTGCAGCAGCAACACAAAAGGGGCTTGTCCAGAAAACCTTGATATAGAATCTTCAGATGTTGGGAGCAGAGAGGGTATGAGGAAAAGAGAATGTACCCCGAGTTTCACGAAAACTGAGTCGTGCATTTGCTCAGAAAACGCATTTTAGTTACTGCCTAACAGTGCGTTCATAGGGAAAGCTCAATTCATGCAAATCGAAACAGTTTTTATAACACAAGCACCGTGCATGGTGGATCTACCACATCAGCGCAGCAAAGTGGGAATGTGGAGGGGAGATGATAGGCAAAGTTTCATTGAAATCCATTCATGAAACTTTCTCAGAAAAGCAACTTCAATTTCAGCCCTTTTCACACTTTTCACACTGCACGTTAGACTACTGCAAGAGCAATACATAAGGGGCTTGTTTAGAAAACTTGAAGAGAGAGAGCTCTGATGTTGGCAGCAGAGTGGGAATGAGGAAAAGAGAATGTACCCCGAGTTTCAGGAAAATTCAGTCGTGCATTTGCTGAGAAAATGCATTTTAGTTATTGTCTAACAGTGCGCTCATAGGGAAAGCTCAATTCATGCAAATCGAAATAGTTTGTTTTAACCGAAGTACTTTGCATGGTGGAACCACCACATCTGCACAGCAAAGTGGGAATGTGGAGGGGAGATGATAGGCAAAGTTTCATTGAAATCCATTCGTGAAACTTTCTCAGTAAAGCAACTTCAATTTCAGCCCTTTTCACATTGCACGTTAGACCACTGCAAGAGCAATACGTAAGGGGCTTCTACAAAAAACCTTGAGGAAGACAGCTCAGATTTTGGCAGCAGAGTGGGAATGAGGAAAAGAGAAAGTACCCCGAGTTTCACGAAAATTGAGTCGTGCATTTGCTGAGAAAACGCATTTTAGTTATTGCCTAACAGTGTGATCACAAGGAAAGCTCAATTCATGCAAATCGAAACAGTTTGTTATAACAGAAGCACCGTGCATGGTGGAAACCACCACATCTGCACAGCAAAATGGGAATGTGGAGGGGGGAGATGATAGGCAAAGTTTCATTGAAATCCATTCGTGAAACTTTCTCAGAAAAGCAACTTCAATTTCAGCCCTTTTCATCTGCACGTTAGAGACCTGCAACAGCAATACAAAAGGGGCTTGAAAAGAAAACCTTGAGGTAGACAGCTAAGATGTTGGGAGCAGAGAGGGCATTAGGAAAAGAGAATGTTCCGCGAGTTTCACGAAAATTCAGTCGTGCATTTGCTCAGAAAACGCATTTTAGTTACTGCCTAACAGTGCGTTCATAGGGAAAGCTCAATTCATGCAAATCGAAACAGTTTGTTATAACAGAAGCACCGTGCATGGTGGAACCACCAATTCTGCCCAGCAAAGTGGGAATGTGGACGGGAGATGATAGGCAAAGTTTCATTGGAATCCATTCATGAAACTTTCTCAGAAAAGCAACTTCAATTTCAGCCCTTATAAATCTGCACGTAAGAGACCTGCAACAGCAACACAAAAGGGGCTTGTCCAGAAAACCTTGAGATAGAATCTTCAGATGTTGGGAGCAGAGAGGGCATGAAGAAAAGAGAATGTACCCCGAGTTTCACGAAAACTGAGTCGTGCATTTGCTCAGGAAACTCATTTTAGTTACTGCCTAACAGTGCGTTCATAGGGAAAGCTCAAATCATGCACATCGAAACAGTTTGTTATAACAGAAGCACCGTGCATGGTGGATCCACCACATCAGCACAGCAAAGTGGAAATGTTGAGGGGAGATGATAGGCAAAGTTTCATTGAAATCCATTCGTGAAACTTTCTCAGAAAAGCAACTTCAATTTCAGCCCTTTTCACACTGCACGTTAGACTACTGCAAGAGCAATACATAAGGGGCTTGTCCAGAAAACCTGAAGAGAGATAGCTCAGATGTTGGCAGCAGAGTGGGAATAACGAAAAGAGAAAGTACCCTGAGTTTCAGGAAAATTCAGTCGTGCATTTGCTCAGAAAACGCATTTAAGTTACTGCCTAACAGTGCGTTCATAGGGAAAGCTCAATTCATGCAAATCGAAACAGTTTGTTATAACAGAAGCACCGTGCATGGTGGAAACACCACATCTGCGCAGCAAAGTGGGAATGGGGAGGGGAGATGATAGGCAAAGTTTCATTGAAATCCATTCGTGAAACTTTCTTAGAAAAGCAACTTCAATTTCAGCCCTTTTCACACTGCACGTTAGACTACTGCAAGAGCAATACATAAGGGGCTTGTTTGGAAAACCTGAAGAGAGAGAGCTCAGATGTTGGCAGCAGAGTGGGAATGAAGAAAAGAGAAAGTACTCCGAGTTTCAGAAAAATTCAGTCGTGCGTTTGCTCAGAAAACGCATTTAAGTTACTGCCTAACAGTGCGTTCATAGGGAAAGCTCAATTCATGCAAAGCGAAACAGTTTGTTATAACAGAAGCACCGTGCATGGTGGAACCACCACATCTACGCAGCAAAGTGGGAATGTGGAGGGGAGATGATAGGCAAAGTTTCATTGAAATCCATTCGTGAAACTTTCTCAGAAAAGCAACTTCAATTTCAGCCCTTTTCACACTGCACGTTAGACTACTGCAAGAGCAATACATAAGGGGCTTGTTCGGAAAACCTGAAGAGAGAGAGCTCAGATGTTGGCAGCAGAGTGGGAATGAAGAAGAGAGAAAGTACCCTGAGTTTCACGAAAATTCAGTCGTGCATTTGCTCAGAAAACGCATTTAAGTTACTGCCTAACAGTGCGTTCATAGGGAAAGCTCAATTCATGCAAAGTGAAACAGTTTGTTATAACAGAAGCACCGTGCATGGTGGAACCACCACATCTGCGAAGCAAAGTGGGAATGTGGAGGGGAGATGATAGGCAAAGTTTCATTGAAATCAATTCGTGAAACTTTCTCAGAAAAGCAACTTCAATTTCAGCCCTTTTCACATTGCACGTTAGACCACTGCAAGAGCAATACATAAGGGGCTTGTACAGAAAACCTTGAGGAAGACAGCTCAGACGTTGGCAGCAGAGTGGGAATGAGGAAAAGAGAAAGTACCCCGAGTTTCACGAAAATTGAGTCGTGCATTTGCTGAGAAAACTCATTTTAGTTATTGCCTAACAGTGTGATCACAAGGAAAGCTCAATTCATGCAAATCGAAACAGTTTGTTATAACAGAAGCACCGTGCATGGTGGAACCACCACATCTGCACAGCAAAATGGGAATGGGGAGGGGAGATGATAGGCAAAGTTTCATTGAAATCCATTCGTGAAACTTTCTCAGAAAAGCAACTTCAATTTCAGCCCTTTTCACACTTTTCACACTGCACGTTAGACTACTGCAAGAGCAATACTTAAGGGGCTTGTTTAGAGAACCTGAAGAGAGAGAGCTCAGATGTTGGCAGCAGAGGGGGAATGAAGAAAAGAGAAAGTTCCCCGAGTTTCACGAAAATTCAGTCGTGCATTTGCTGAGAAAATGCATTGTAGTTATTGTCTAACAGTGCATTCATAGGGAAAGCTCAATTCATGCAAATCGAAACAGTTTGTTATAACAGAAGCATCGTGCATGGTGGAACCACCCCATCTGCGCAGCCAAGTGGGAATGTGGAGGGGAGGTGATAGGCAAAGTTTCATTGAAATCCATTCGTGAAACTTTCTCAGAAAAGCAACTTCAATTTCAGCCCTTTTCACACTTTTCACACTGCACGTTAGACTACTGCAAGAGCAATACATAAGGGGCTTGTTTAGAAAACCTGAAGAGAGAGAGCTGAGATGTTGGCAGCAGAGTGGGAATGAGGAAAAGAGAAAGTACCTCGAGTTTCACGAAAATTCAGTCGTGCATTTGCTGAGAAAACGCATTTTAGTTATTGTCTAAGAGTGCGTTCATAGGGAAAGCTCAATTCATGCAAATCGAAACAGTTTGCTATAACAGAAGCACCGTGCATGGTGGAACCACCACATCTGCGCAGCAAAGTGGGAATGTGGAGGGGAGATGATCGGCAAAGTTTCATTGAAATCCATTCGTGAAACTTTCTCAGAAAAGCAACTTCAATTTCAGCCCTTTTCACATTGCACGTTAGACCACTGCAAGAGCAATAGATAAGGGGCTTGTACAGAAAACCTTGAGGAAGACAGCTCAGATGTTGGCAGCAGAGTGGGAATGAGGAGAAGAGAAAGTACCCCGAGTTTCAAGAAAATTCAGTCGTGCATTTTCTGAGAAAACGCATTTTAGTTATTGTCTAACAGTGCGTTCATAGGGAAAGCTCAATTCATGCAAATCGAAACAGTTTGTTATAACAGAAGCACCGTGCATGGTGGAACCACCACATCTGCGCAGCAAACTGGGAATGTGGAGGGGAGATGATAGGCAAAGTTTCATTGGAATCCATTCATGAAACGTTCTCAGAAACGCAACTTCAATTTCAGCCCTTATAAATCTGCACGTAAGAGACCTGCAACAGCAACACAAAAGGGGCTTATCCAGAAAACCTTGAGATAGAATCTTCAGATGTTGGGAGCAGAGAGCGCATGAAGAAAAAAGAAGGTACCCCGAGTTTCACGAAAACTGAGTCGTGCATTTGCTCTGGAAACTCATTTTAGTTACTGCCTAACAGTGCGTTCATAGGGAAAGCTCAAATCATGCACATCGAAACAGTTTGTTATAACAGAAGCACCGTGCATGGTGGATCCACCACATCAGCACAGCAAAGTGGAAATGTTGAGGGGAGATGGTAGGCAAAGTTTCATTGGAATACATTCGTGAAACTTTCTCAGAAAAGCAACTTCAATTTCAGCCCTTTTCACACTTTTCACACTGCACGTTAGACTACTGCAAGAGCAATACTTAAGTGGCTTGTTTAGAAAACCTGAAGAGAGAGAGCTGAGATGTTGGCAGCAGAGTGGGAATGAGGAAAAGAGAAAGTACCCCGAGTTTCACGAAAATTCAGTCGTGCATTTGCTGAGAAAACGCATTTTAGTTATTGTCTAACAGTGCGTTCATAGGGAAAGCTCAATTCATGCAAATCGAAACAGTTTGCTATAACAGAAGCACCGTGCATGGTGGAACGACCACATCTGCGCAGCAAAGTGGGAATGTGGAGGGGAGATGATCAGCAAAGTTTCATTGAAATCCATTCGTGAAACTTTCTCAGAAAAGCAACTTCAATTTCAGCCCTTTTCACATTGCACGTTAGACCACTGCAAGAGCAATACATAAGGGGCTTGTACAGAAAACCTTGAGGAAGACAGCTCAGATGTTGGCAGCAGAGTGGGAATGAGGAAAAGAGAAAGTACCCTGAGTTTCACGAAAATTGAGTCGTGCATTTGCTGAGAAAACGCATTTTAGTTATTGCCTAACAGTGTGATCAGAAGAAAAGCTCAATTCATGCAAATCGAAACAGTTTGTTATAACAGAAGCACCGCGCATGGTGGAACCACCACATCTGCACAGCAAAATGGGAATGTGGAGGGGAGATGATAGGCAAAGTTTCATTGAAATCCATTCGTGAAACTTTCTCAGAAAAGCAACTTCAATTTCAGCCCTTTTCACACTGCACGATAGATACTGCAAGAGCAATACATAAGGGGCTTGTTTGGAAAACCTGAAGAGAGAGAGCTCAGATGTTGGCAGCAGAGTGGGAATGAAGAAAAGAGAAAGTACCCCGAGTTTCACGAAAATTCAGTCGTGCATTTGCTCAGAAAACGCATTTAAGTTACTGCCTAACAGTGCGTTCATAGGGAAAGCTCAATTCATGCAAAGCGAAACAGTTTGTTATAACAGAAGCACCGTGCATGGTGGAACCACCACATCTGCGCAGCAAAGTGGGAATGTGGAGGGGAGATGATAGGCAAAGTTTCATTGAAATCCATTCGTGAAACTTTCTCAGAAAAGCAACTTCAATTTCAGCCCTTTTCACACTGCACGTTAGACTACTGCAAGAGCAATACATAAGGGGCTTGTTTGGAAAACCTGAAGAGAGAGAGCTCAGATGTTGGCAGCAGAGTGGGAATGAAGAAAAGAGAAAGTACCCTGAGTTTCACGAAAATTCAGTCGTGCATTTGCTCAGAAAACGCATTTAAGTTACTGCCTAACAGTGCGTTCATAGGGAAAGCTCAATTCATGCAAAGCGAAACAGTTTGTTATAACAGAAGCACCGTGCATGGTGGAACCACCACATCTGCGCAGCAAAGTGGGAATGTGGAGGGGAGATGATAGGCAAAGTTTCATTGAAATCCATTCGTGAAACTTTCTCAGAAAAGCAACTTCAATTTCAGCCCTTTTCACACTGCACGTTAGACTACTGCAAGAGCAATACATAAGGGGCTTGTTTGGAAAACCTGAAGAGAGAGAGCTCAGATGTTGGCAGCAGAGTGGGAATGAAGAAAAGAGAAAGTACCCCGAGTTTCACGAAAATTCAGTCGTGCATTTGCTCAGAAAACGCATTTAAGTTACTGCCTAACAGTGTATTCATAGGAAAAGCTCAATTCATGCAAAGCGAAACAGTTTGTTATAACAGAAGCACAGTGCATGGTGGAACCACCACATCTGCTCAGCAAAGTGGGAATGTGGAGGGGAGATGACAGGCAAAGTTTCATTGAAATCCATTCGTGAAACTTTCTCAGAAAAGCAACTTCAATTTCAGCCCTTTTCACACTTTTCACACTGCACGTTAGACTACTGCAAGAGCAATACTTAAGGGGCTTGTTTAGAGAACCTGAAGAGAGAAAGCTCAGATGTTGGCAGCAGAGTGGGAATGAAGAAAAGAGAAAGTTCCCCGAGTTTCACGAAAATTCAGTCGTGCATTTGCTGAGAAAATGCATTGTAGTTATTGTCTAACAGTGCGTTCATAGGGAAAGCTCAATTCATGCAAATCGAAACAGTTTGTTATAACAGAAGCATCGTGCATGGTGGAACCACCCCATCTGCGCAGCCAAGTGGGAATGTGGAGGGGAGAGGATAGGCAAAGTTTCATTGAAATCCATTCGTGAAACTTTCTCAGAAAAGCAACTTCAATTTCAGCCCTTTTCACACTTTTCACACTGCACGTTAGACTACTGCAAGAGCAATACATAAGTGGCTTGTTTAGAAAACCTGAAGAGAGAGAGCTGAGATGTTGGCAGCAGAGTGGGAATGAGGAAAAGAGAAAGTACCCCGAGTTTCACGAAAATTCAGTCGTGCATTTGCTGAGAAAACGCATTTTAGTTATTGTCTAACAGTGCGTTCATAGGTAAAGCTCAATTCATGCAAATCGAAACAGTTTGCTATAACAGAAGCACCGTGCATGGTGGAACCACCACATCTGCGCAGCAAAGTGGGAATGTGGAGGGGAGATGATCGTCAAAGTTTCATTGAAATCCATTCGTGAAACTTTCTCAGAAAAGCAACTTCAATTTCAGCCCTTTTCACATTGCACGTTAGACTACTGCAATGCAATACATAAGGGGCTTGTACAGAAAACCTTGAGGAAGACAGCTCAGATGTTGGCAGCAGAGTGGGAATGAGGAAAAGAGAAAGTACCCCGAGTTTCACGAAAATTCAGTCGTGCATTTTCTGAGAAAACGCCTTTTAGTTATTGTCTAACAGTGCGTTCATAGGGAAAGCTCAATTCATGCAAATCGAAACAGTTTGTTATAACAGAAGCACCGTGCATGGTGGAACCACCACATCTGCGCAGCAAACTGGGAATGTGGAGGGGAGATGATAGGCAAAGTTTCATTGGAATCCATTCATGAAACGTTCTCAGAAACGCAACTTCAATTTCAGCCCTTATAAATCTGCACGTAAGAGACCTGCAACAGCAACACAAAAGGGGCTTATCCAGAAAACCTTGAGATAGAATCTTCAGATGTTGGGAGCAGAGAGCGCATGAAGAAAAAAGAAGGTACCCCGAGTTTCACGAAAACTGAGTCGTGCATTTGCTCAGGAAACTCATTTTAGTTACTGCCTAACAGTGCGTTCATAGGGAAAGCTCAAATCATGCACATCGAAACAGTTTGTTATAACAGAAGCACCGTGCATGGTGGATCCACCACATCAGCACAGCAAAGTGGAAATGTTGAGGGGAGATGATAGGCAAAGTTTCATTGGAATACATTCGTGAAACTTTCTCAGAAAAGCAACTTCACTTTCAGCCCTTTTCACACTTTTCACACTGCACGTTAGACTACTGCAAGAGCAATACATAAGTGGCTTGTTTAGAAAACCTGAAGAGAGAGAGCTGAGATGTTGGCAGCAGAGTGGGAATGAGGAAAAGAGAAAGTACCCCGAGTTTCACGAAAATTCAGTCGTGCATTTGCTGAGAAAACGCATTTTAGTTATTGTCTAACAGTGCGTTCATAGGGAAAGCTCAATTCATGCAAATCGAAACAGTTTGCTATAACAGAAGCACCGTGCATGGTGGAACCACCACATCTGCGCAGCAAAGTGGGAATGTGGAGGGGAGATGATCGGCAAAGTTTCATTGAAATCCATTCGTGAAACTTTCTCAGAAAAGCAACTTCAATTTCAGCCCTTTTCACATTGCACGTTAGACCACTGCAAGAGCAATACATAAGGGGCTTGTACAGAAAACCTTGAGGAAGACAGCTCAGATGTTGGCAGCAGAGTGGGAATGAGGAAAAGAGAAGGTACCCCGAGTTTCACGAAAACTGAGTCGTGCATTTGCTCAGGAAACTCATTTTAGTTACTGCCTAACAGTGCGTTCATAGGGAAAGCTCAAATCATGCACATCGAAACAGTTTGTTATAACAGAAGCACCGTGCATGGTGGATCCACCACATCAGCACAGCAAAGTGGAAATGTTGAGGGGAGATGATAGGCAAAGTTTCATTGGAATCCATTCGTGAAACTTTCTCAGAAAAGCAACTTCAATTTTAGCTCTTATTAATCTGCACGTAAGAGACCTGCAACAGCAACACAAAAGGGGCTTCTCCAGAAAACCTTGAGATAGAATCTTCAGATGTTGGGAGCAGAGAGGGTATGAGGAAAAGAGAATGTACCACGAGTTTCACGAAAACTGAGTCGTGCATTTGCTCAGAAAACGCATTTTAGTTACTGCCTAACAGTGCGTTCATAGGGAAAGCTCAATTCATGCAAATCGAAACAGTTTGTTATAACAGAAGCACCGTGCATGGTGGATCCACCACATCAGCACCCAAAGTGGGAATGTGGAGGGGAGAGGATAGGCAAAGTTTCATTGAAATCCATTCGTGAAACTTTCTCAGAAAAGCAACTTCAATTTCAGCCCTTTTCACACTTTTCACACTGCACATTAGACTACTGCAAGAGCAATACATAAGGGGCTTGTTTAGAAAACCTGAAGAGAGAGAGCTCAGATGTTGGCAGCAGAGTGGGAATGAAGAAAAGAGAAAGTACCCCGAGTTTCACGAAAATTCAGTCGTGCATTTGCTGAAAAAATGCATTTTAGTTATTGTCTAACAGTGCGTTCATAGGGAAAGCTCAATTCATGCAAATCGAAATAGTTTGTTTTAACAGACGTACTTCGCATGGTGGAACCACCACATCTGCACAGCGAAGTGGGAATGTGGAGGGGAGATGATAGGCAAAGTTTCATTGAAATCCATTCGTGAAAATTTCTCAGAAAAGCAACTTCAATTTCAGCCCTTTTCACATTGCACGTTAGACTACTGCAATGCAATACATAAGGGGCTTGTACAGAAAACCTTGAGGAAGACAGCTCAGATGTTGGCAGCAGAGTGGGAATGAGGAAAAGAGAAAGTACCCCGAGTTTCACTAAAATTGAGTCGTGCATTTGCTGAGAAAAGGCATTTTAGTTATTGCCTAATAGTGTGATCACAGGGAAAGCTCAATTCATGCAAATCGAAACAGTTTGTTATAACAGAAGCACCGTGCATGGTGGAACCACCACATCTGCACAGCAAAATGGGAATGTGGAGGGGAGATGATAGGCAAAGTTTCATTGAAATCCATTCGTGAAACTTTCTCAGAAAAGCAACTTCAATTTCAGCCCTTTTCATCTGCACGTTAGAGACCTGCAACAGCAATACAAAAGGGGCTTGAAAAGAAAACCTTGAGGTAGATAGCTAAGATGTTGGGAGCAGAGAGGGCATGAGGAAAAGAGATTGTACCCCGACTTTCAGGAAAATTGAGTCGTGCATTTGCTCACAAAACGCATTTTAGTTACTGCCTAACAGTGCGTTCAAAGGGAAAGCTCAATTCATGCAAATCGAAACAGTTTGTTATAACAGAAGCACCGTGTATGGTGGAACCACCACGTCTGTGCAGCAAAGTGGGAATGTGGAGGGGAGACGATAGGCAAAGTTTCATTGGAATCCATTCGTGAAACTTTCTCAGAAAAGCAACTTCAATTTCAGCCCTTATAAATCTGCACGTAAGAGACCTGCAACAGCAACACAAAAGGGGCTTGTCCAGAAAAACTTGAGATAGAATCTTCAGATGTTGGGAGCAGAGAGGGCATGAGGATAAGAGAATGTACTCCGAGTTTCACGAAAACTGAGTCGTGCATTTGCTCAGGAAACGCATTTTAGTTACTGCCTAACAGTGCGTTCATAGGGAAAGCTCAAATCATGCACATCGAAACAGTTTGTTAAAACAGAAGCACCGTGCATGGTGGATCCACCACATCAGCACAGCAAAGTGGGAATGTTGAGGGGAGATGATAGGCAAAGTTTCATTGAAATCCATTCGTGAAACTTTCTCAGAAAAGCAACTTCAATTTCAGCCCTTTTCACACTTTTCACACTGCACGTTAGACTACTGCAAGAGCAATACTTAAGGGGCTTGTTTAGAGAACCTGAAGAGAGAAAGCTCAGATGTTGGCAGCAGAGTGGGAATGAAGAAAAGAGAAAGTTCCCCGAGTTTCACGAAAATTCAGTCGTGCATTTGCTGAGAAAATGCATTGTAGTTATTGTCTAACAGTGCGTTCATAGGGAAAGCTCAATTCATGCAAATCGAAACAGTTTGCTATAACAGAAGCACCGTGCATGGTGGAACCACCACATCTGCGCAGCAAAGTGGGAATGTGGAGGGGAGAGGATAGGCAAAGTTTCATTGAAATCCATTCGTGAAACTTTCTCAGAAAAGCAACTTCAATTTCAGCCCTTTTCACACTGCACGTTAGACTACTGCAAGAGCAATACACAAGGGGCTTGTTTGGAAAACCTGAAGAGAGAGAGCTCAGATGTTGGCAGCAGAGTGGGAATGAAGAAAAGAGAAAGTACCCCGAGTTTCACGAAAATTCAGTCGTGCATTTGCTCAGAAAACGCATTTAAGTTACTGCCTAACAGTGCGTTCATAGGGAAAGCTCAATTCATGCAAAGCGAAACAGTTTGTTATAACAGAAGCACCGTGCATGGTGGAACTACCACATCTGCGCAGCAAAGTGGGAATGTGGAGGGGAGATGATAGGCAAAGTTTCATTGAAATCCATTCGTGAAACTTTCTCAGAAAAGCAACTTCAATTTCAGCCCTTTTCACATTGCACGTTAGACCACTGCAAGAGCAATACATAAGGGGCTTGTACAGAAAACCTTGAGGAAGACAGCTCAGATGTTGGCAGCAGAGTGGGAATGAGGAAAAGAGAAAGTACCCCGAGTTTCACGAAAATTCAGTCGTGAATTTTCTGAGAAAACGCATTTTAGTTATTGTCTAACAGTGCGTTCATAGGGAAAGCTCAATTCATGCAAATCGAAACAGTTTGTTATAACAGAAGCACCATGCATGGTGGAACCACCACATCTGCGCAGCAAAGTGGGAATGTGGAGGGGAGATGATAGGCAAAGTTTCATTGGAATACATTCATGAAACTTTCTCAGAAACGCAACTTCAATTTCAGCCCTTATAAATCTGCATGTAAGAGACCTGCAACAGCAACACAAAAGGGGCTTATCCAGAAAACCTTGAGATAGAATCTTCAGATGTTGGGAGCAGAGAGCGCATGAGGAAAAAAGAAGGTACCCCGAGTTTCACGAAAACTGAGTCGTGCATTTGCTCAGGAAACTCATTTTAGTTACTGCCTAACAGTGCGTTCATAGGGAAAGCTCAAATCATGCACATCGAAACAGTTTGTTATAACAGAAGCACCGTGAATGGTGGATCCACCACATCAGCACAGCAAAGTGGAAATGTTGAGGGGAGATGATAGGCAAAGTTTCATTGGAATACATTCGTGAAACTTTCTCAGAAAAGCAACTTCAATTTTAGCTCTTATTAATCTGCACGTAAGAGACCTGCAACAGCAACACAAAAGGGGCTTCTCCAGAAAACCTTGAGATAGAATCTTCAGATGTTGGGAGCAGAGAGGGTATGAGGAAAAGAGAATGTACCCCGAGTTTCACGAAAACTGAGTCGTGCATTTGCTCAGAAAACGCATTTTAGTTACTGCCTAACAGTGCGTTCATAGGGAAAGCTCAATTCATGCAAATCGAAACAGTTTGTTATAACAGAAGCACCGTGCATGGTGGATCCACCACATCAGCACACAAAGTGGGAATGTGGAGGGGAGAGGATAGGCAAAGTTTCATTGAAATCCATTCGTGAAACTTTCTCAGAAAAGCAACTTCAATTTCAGCCCTTTTCACACTTTTCACACTGCACATTAGACTACTGCAAGAGCAATACATAAGGGGCTTGTTTAGAAAACCTGAAGAGAGAGAGCTCAGATGTTGGCAGCAGAGTGGGAATGAAGAAAAGAGAAAGTACCCCGAGTTTCACGAAAATTCAGTCGTGCATTTGCTGAGAAAATGCATTTTAGTTATTGTCTAACAGTGCGTTCATATGTAAAGCTCAATTCATGCAAATCGAAATAGTTTGTTTTAACAGACGTACTTCGCATGGTGGAACCACCACATCTGCACAGCAAAGTGGGAATGTGGAGGGGAGATGATAGCCAAAGTTTCATTGAAATCCATTCGTGAAACTTTCTTAGAAAAGCAACTTCAATTTCAGCCCTTTTCATCTGCACGTTAGAGACCTGCAACAGCAATACAAAAGGGGCTTGAAAAGAAAACCTTGAGGTAGACAGCTAAGATGTTGGGAGCAGAGAGGGCATGAGGAAAAGAGATTGTACCCCGAGTTTCAGGAAAATTGAGTCGGGCATTTGCTCAGAAAACGCATTTTACTTACTGCCTAACAGTGCGTTCAAAGGGAAAGCTCAATTCATGCAAATCGAAACAGTTTGTTATAACAGAAGCACCGTGTATGGTGGAACCACCACGTCTGCGCAGCAAAGTGGGAATGTGGAGGGGAGACGACAGGCAAAGTTTCATTGGAATCCATTCGTGAAACTTTCTCAGAAAAGCAACTTCAATTTCAGCCCTTATAAATCTGCACGTAAGAGACCTGCAACAGCAACACAAAAGGGGCTTGTCCAGAAATCCTTGAGATAGAATCTTCAGATGTTGGGAGCAGAGAGGGCATGAGGAAAAGAGAATGTACCCCGAGTTTCACGAAAACTGAGTCGTGCATTTGCGCAGGAAACGCATTTTTGTTACTGCCTAACACTGCGTTCATAGTTAAAGCTCAAATCATGCACATCGAAACAGTTTGTTATAACAGAAGCACTGTGCATGTTGGATCCACCAGGTCAGCACAGCAAAGTGGGAATGTTGAGGGGAGATGATAGGCAAAGTTTCATTGAAATCCATTCGTGAAACTTTCTCAGAAAAGCAACTTCAATTTCAGCCCTTTTCACAATTTTCACACTGCACGTTAGACTACTGCAAGAGCAATACTTAAGGGGCTTGTTTAGAGAACCTGAAGAGAGAGAGCTCAGATGTTGGCAGCAGAGTGGGAATGAAGAAAATAGAAAGTACCCCGAGTTTCACGAAAATTCAGTCGTGCATTTGTTCAGAAAACGCATTTAAGATACTGCCTAACGGTGCGTTCATAGGGAAAGCTCAATTCATGCAAAGCGAAACAGTTTGTTATAACAGAAGCACCGTGCATGGTTGAACCACCACATCTGTGCAGCAAAGTGGGAATGTGGAGGGGAGATGATAGGCAAAGTTTCATTGAAATCCATTCGTGAAACTTTCTCAGAAAAGCAACTTCAATTTCAGCCCTTTTCACATTGCACGTTAGAGTACTGCAAGAGCAATACATAAGGGGCTTGTTTAGAAAACCTTGAGGAAGACAGCTCAGATGTTGGCAGCAGAGTGGGAATGAGGAAAAGAGAAAGTACCCCGAGTTTCACGAAAAATGAGTCGTGCATTTGCTGAGAAAACGCATTTTAGTTATTGCCTAACAGTGTGATCACAAGGAAAGCTCAGTTCATGCAAATCGAAACAGTTTGTTATAACAGAAGCACCGTGCATGGTGGAAGCACCATATCTGCACAGCAAAATAGGAATGTGGAGGGGAGATGATAGGCAAATTTTCATTGAAATCCATTCGTGAATCTTTCTCAGAAAAGCAACTTCAATTTCAGCCCTTTTCATCTGCACGTTAGAGAACTGCAACAGCAATACAAAAGGGGCTTGAAAAGAAAACCTTGAGGTAGACAGCTAAGATGTTGGGAGCAGAGAGGGCATGAGAAAAAGAGAATGTACCCCGAGTTTCACGAAAATTGAGTCGGGCATTTGCTCAGAAAGCGCATTTTAGTTACTGCCTAACAGTGCGTTCATAGGGAAAGCTCAATTCATGCAAATCGAAACAGTTTGTTATAACAGAAGCACCGTGCATGGTGGAACCACCACATCTGCAGAGCAAAATGGGAATGTGCAGGGGAGATGATAGGCAAAGTTTCATTGAAATCCATTCGTGAAACTTTCTCAGAAAAGCAACTTCAATTTCAGCCCTTTTCATCTGCACGTTAGAGACCTCTAACAGCAATACAAAAGGGGCTTGTACAGAAAAACTTGAGGAAGACAGCTCAGATGTTGGGAGTAAAGAGGGCATGAGGAAAAGAGAATATACCCCGAGTTTCACGAAAATTGAGTCGGGCATTTGCTCACAAAACGCATTTTAGTTACTACCAAACAGAGCGTTCATAAGGAAAGCTCAATTCATGCAAATCGAAACAGTTTGTTATAACAGAAGCACCGTGCATGGTGGAACCACCACATCTGCGCAGCAAAGTGGGAATGTGGAGGGGAGATGATAGGCAAAGTTTCATTGAAATCCATTCGTGAAACTTTCTCAGAAAAGCAACTTCAATTTCAGCCATTTTCACACTTTTCACACTGCACGTTAGACTACTGCAAGAGCAATACATAAGGGGCTTGTTTAGAAAACCTGAAGAGAGAGAGCTCAGATGTTGGCAGCAGAGTGGGAATGAGGAAAAGAGAATGTACCCCGAGTTTCACGAAAATTCAGTCGTGCATTTGCTGAGAAAACGGATTTTAGTTATTGCCTAACAGTGTGTTCATAAGGAAAGCTCAATTCATGCAAATCGAAACAGTTTGTTATAACAGAAGCACCGTGCATGGTGGAACCACCACATCTGCAGAGCAAAGTGGGAATGTGGAGGGGAGATGATAGGCAAAGTTTCATTGGAATCCATTCGTGAAAGTTTCTCAGAAAAGCAACTTCCATTTCAGCCGTTTTCATCTGCACGATAAAGACCTGCAACAGCAATCAAAAGGGGCTTGACAAGAAAACCTTGAGGTAGACAGGTAAGATGTTGGGAGCAGAGAGGGCACGAGGAAAAGAGAAAGTACCCCGAGTTTCACGAAAATTGAGTCGTGCATTTGCTCAGAAAGCGCATTTTAGTTACTGCCTAACAGTGCGTTCATAGGGAAAGCTCAATTCATGCAAATCGAAACAGTTTGTTATAACAGAAGCACCGTGCATGGTGGATCCACCACATTAGCGCAGCAAAGTGGGAATGTGGAGGGGAGATGATAGGCAAAGTTTCATTGAAATCCATTCGTGAAACTGTCTCAGAAAAGCAACTTCAATTTCAGCCCTTTTCACACTGCACGTTAGACTACTGCAAGAGCAATACATAAGGGGCTTGTTTGGAAAACCTGAAGAGAGAGAGCTCAGATTTTGGCAGCAGAGTGGGAATGAAGAAAAGAGAAAGTACCCCGAGTTTCACGAAAATTCAGTCATGCATTTGCTCAGAAAACGCATTTAAGTTACTGCCTAACAGTGCGTCCATAGGGAAAGCTCAATTCATGCAAAGCGAAACAGTTTGTTATAACAGAAGCACCGTGCATGGTGGAACCACCACATCTGCGCAGCAAAGTGGGAATGTGGAGGGGAGATGATAGGCAAAGTTTCATTGAAATCCATTCGTGAAACTTCCTCAGAAAAGCAACTTCAATTTCAGCCCTTTTCACAGTGCTCGTTAGAATACTGCAAGAGCAATCACATAAGAGCTTGTACAGAAAACCTTTGAGAAGACAGCTCAGCTGTTGGCAGCATAGTTGAAATGAGGACACGAGAAAGTACCCCTATTTCACGAACACTGAGTCGTGCCTTTGCTGAAAAACGCATTTTTTTAGTAATTGCCTACATGTAAATTTCACAAGGAAATCTCAATTCATGCAAATCGGAAACAGTTTGTTATAGACATAAGCACCGTGCAAGGGTGGAACCACCCATTGCGCACAAGTGGGATAGTGGGAGGGGAGATGAAAGCAAAGTTGCATTGGAATCCATTCTGAATTTTTCTCAGAAATCAACTTCAATTTTCACCCTTATAACTCTGCACGTAAGAGAGCTTCAACAGCAACACAAAAAGGGGCTTGTCCAGAAAACCCTTGAGATAGAATCTTCATATGTTGGGAGTCGAGAGGGCATGAGAAAGAGATGTACCCCAGGTTCAGGAAAAATTGAGTCGTGCATTTGCTAGAAACGCATTTATACTGCCTAACAGTGCGTTCATAGGGAAAGCTCAATTCATGCAAAGCGAAACAGTTTGTTATAACAGAAGCACCGTGCATGGTGGAACCACCACATCTGCCCAGCAAAGTGGGAATGTGGAGGGGAGATGATAGGCAAAGTTTCATTGGAATCCATTCATGAAACTTTCTCAGAAAAGCAACTTCAATTTCAGCCCTTATAAATCTGCACGTAAGAGACCTGCAACAGCAACACAAAAGGGGCTTGTCCAGAAAACCTTGAGATAGAATCTTCAGATGTTGGGAGCAGAGAGGGCATGAGGAAAAGAGAATATACCCCGAGTTTCACGAAAACTGAGTCGTGCATTTGCTCAGGAAACTCATTTTAGTTACTGCCTAACAGTGCGTTCATAGGGAAAGCTCAAATCATGCACATCGAAACAGTTTGTTATAACAGAAGCACCGTGCATGGTGGATCCACCACATCAGCACAGCAAAGTGGAAATGTTGAGGGGAGATGATAGGCAAAGTTTCATTGAAATCCATTCGTGAAACTTTCTCAGAAAAACAACTTCAATTTCAGCCCTTTTCACACTTCACGTTAGACTACTGCAAGAGCAATACATAAGGGGCTTGTTTGGAAAACCTGAAGAGAGAGAACTCAGATGTTGGCATCAGAGTCGGAATGAAGAAAAGAGAAAGTACCCCGAGTTTCAGGAAAATTCAGTCGTGCATTTGCTCAGAAAACGCATTTTAGTTTCTGCCTAACAGTGCTTTCATAGGGAAAGCTCAATTCATGCAAAGCGAAACAGTTTGTTATAACAGAAGCACCGTGCATGGTGGAACCACCACATCTGCGCAGCAAAGTGGGAATGTGGAGGGAGATGATAGGCAAAGTTTCATTGAAATCCATTCGTGAAACTTTCTCAGAAAAGCAACTTCAATTTCAGCCTTTTTCACACTGCACGTTAGACTACTGCAAGAGCAATACATAAGGGGCTTGTTTGGAAAACCTGAAGAGAGAGAGCTCAGATGTTGGCAGCAGAGTAGGAATGAAGAAAAGAGAAAGTACCCCGAGTTTCAGGAAAATTCAGTCGTGCATTTGCTCAGAAAACTCATTTTAGTTTCTGCCTAACAGTGCGTTCATAAGGAAAGCTCAATTCATGCAAATCGAAACAGTTTGTTATAACAGAAGAACGTGCATGGTGGAACCACCACATCTACGCAGCAAAGTGGGAATGTGGAGCGGAGATGATAGGCAAAGTTTCATTGAAATCCATTCGTGAAACTTTCTCAGAAAAGCAACTTCAATTTCAGCCCTTTTCACACTTTTCACACTGCACGTTAGACTACTGCAAGAGCAATACATAAGGGGCTTGTTTAGAAAACCTGCAGAGAGAGAGCTCAGATGTTGGCAGCAGAGTGGGAATGAAGAAAAGAGAAAGTACCCCGAGTTTCACGAAAATTCAGTCGTGCATTTGCTGAGAAAATGCATTTTAGTTATTGTCTAACAGTGCGTTCATAGGGAAAGCTCAATTCATGCAAATCGCAATAGTTTGTTTTAACAGAAGAACTTTGCATGGTGGAACCACCACATCTGCACAGCAAAGTGGGAATGTGGAGGGGAGATGATAGGCAAAGTTTCATTGAAATCAATTCGTGAAACTTTCTCAGAAAAGCAACTTCAATTTCAGCCCTTTTCACACTGCACGTTAGACTACTGCAAGAGCAATACATAAGGGGCTTGTTTGGAAAACCTGAAGAGAGAGAGCTCAGATGTTGGCAGCAGAGTGGGAATGAAGAAAAGAGAAAGTACCCCAGTTTCACGAAAATTCAGTCGTGCATTTGCTCAGAAAACGCCTTTAAGTTACTGCCTAACGGTGCGTTCATAGGGAAAGCTCAATTCATGCAAAGCGAAACAGTTTGTTATAACAGAAGCACCGTGCATGGTGGAACCACCACATCTGCACAGCAAAATGGGAATGTGGAGCGGAGATGATAGGCAAAGTTTCATTGAAATCCATTCGTGAAACTTTCTCAGAAAAGCAACTTCAATTTCAGCCCTTTTCATCTGCACGTTAGAGACCTGCAACAGCAATACAAAAGGGGCTTGAAAAGAAAACCTTGAGGTAGATAGCTAAGATGTTGGGAGCAGAGAGGGCATGAGGAAAAGAGATTGTACCCCGAGTTTCAGGAAAATTGAGTCGTGCATTTGCTCACAAAACGCATTTTAGTTACTGCCTAACAGTGCGTTCAAAGGGAAAGCTCAATTCATGCAAATCGAAACAGTTTGTTATAACAGAAGCACCGTGTATGGTGGAACCACCACGTCTGCGCAGCAAAGTGGGAATGTGGAGGGGAGACGACAGGCAAAGTTTCATTGGAATCCATTCGTGAAACTTTCTCAGAAAAGCAACTTCAATTTCAGCCCTTATAAATCTGCACGTAAGAGACCTGCAACAGCAACACAAAAGGGGCTTGTCCAGAAATCCTTGAGATAGAATCTTCAGATGTTGGGAGCAGAGAGGGCATGAGGAAAAGAGAATATACCCCGAGTTTCACGAAAACTGAGTCGTGCATTTGCGCAGGAAACGCATTTTAGTTACTGCCTAACACTGCGTTCATAGTTAAAGCTCAAATCATGCACATCGAAACAGTTTGTTATAACAGAAGCACTGTGCATGTTGGATCCACTAGGTCAGCACAGCAAAGTGGGAATGTTGAGGGGAGATGATAGGCAAAGTTTCATTGAAATCCATTCGTGAAACTTTCTCAGAAAAGCAACTTCAATTTCAGCCCTTTTCACACTGCACGTTAGACTACTGCAAGAGCAATACATAAGGGGCTTGTTTGGAAAACCTGAAGAGAGAGAGCTCAGATGTTGGCAGCAGAGTGGAATGAAGAAAAGAGAAAGTACCCCGAGTTTCACGAAAATTCAGTCGTGCATTTGCTCAGAAAACGCATTTAAGTTACTGCCTAACAGTGCATTCATAGGGAAAGCTCAATTCATGCAAAGCGAAACAGTTTGTTATAACAGAAGCACCGTGCATGGTGGAACCGCCACGTGTGCGCAGCAAAGTGGGAATGTGGAGGGGAGATGATAGGCAAAGTTTCATTGAAATCCATTCGTGAAACTTTCTCAGAAAAGCAACATCAATTTCAGCCCTTTTCACACTTTTCACACTGCACGTTAGACTACTGCAAGAGCAATACATAAGGGGCTTGTTTAGAAAACCTGAAGAGAGAGAGCTGAGATGTTGGCAGCAGAGTGGGAATGAAGAAAAGAGAAAGTACCCCGAGTTTCACGAAAATTCAGTCGTCTATTTGCTGAGAAAACGCATTTTAGTTATTGTCTAACAGTGCGTTCATAGGGAAAGCTCAATTCATGCAAATCGAAACAGTTTGCTATAACAGAAGCACCGTGCATGGTGGAACCACCACATCTGCGCAGCAAAGTGGGAATGTGGAGGGGAGATGATCGGCAAAGTTTCATTGAAATCCATTCGTGAAACTTTCTCAGAAAAGCAACTTCAATTTCAGCCCTTTTCACATTGCACGTTAGACCACTGCAAGAGCAATAGATAAGGGGCTTGTACAGAAAACCTTGAGGAAGACAGCTCAGATGTTGGCAGCAGAGTGGGAATGAGGAGAAGAGAAAGTACCCCGAGTTTCAAGAAAATTCAGTCGTGCATTTTCTGAGAAAACGCATTTTAGTTATTGTCTAACAGTGCGTTCATAGGGAAAGCTCAATTCATGCAAATCGAAACAGTTTGTTATAACAGAAGCACCGTGCATGGTGGAACCACCACATCTGCGCAGCAAAGTGGGAATGTGGAGGGGAGATGATAGGCAAAGTTTCATTGGAATACATTCATGAAACTTTCTCAGAAACGCAACTTCAATTTCAGCCCTTATAAATCTGCACGTAAGAGACCTGCAACAGCAACACAAAAGGGGCTTATCCAGAAAACCTTGAGATAGAATCTTCAGATGTTGGGAGCAGAGAGCGCATGAGGAAAAAAGAAGGTACCCCGAGTTTCACGAAAACTGAGTCGTGCATTTGCTCAGGAAACTCATTTTAGTTACTGCCTAACAGTGCGTTCATAGGGAAAGCTCAAATCATGCACATCGAAACAGTTTGTTATAACAGAAGCACCGTGAATGGTGGATCCACCACATCAGCACAGCAAAGTGGAAATGTTGAGGGGAGATGATAGGCAAAGTTTCATTGGAATACATTCGTGAAACTTTCTCAGAAAAGCAACTTCAATTTTAGCTCTTATTAATCTGCACGTAAGAGACCTGCAACAGCAACACAAAAGGGGCTTCTCCAGAAAACCTTGAGATAGAATCTTCAGATGTTGGGAGCAGAGAGGGTATGAGGAAAAGAGAATGTACCCCGAGTTTCACGAAAACTGAGTCGTGCATTTGCTCAGAAAACGCATTTTAGTTACTGCCTAACAGTGCGTTCATAGGGAAAGCTCAATTCATGCAAATCGAAACACTTTGTTATAACAGAAGCACCGTGCATGGTGGATCCACCACATCAGCACACAAAGTGGGAATGTGGAGGGGAGAGGATAGGCAAAGTTTCATTGAAATCCATTCGTGAAACTTTCTCAGAAAAGCAACTTCAATTTCAGCCCTTTTCACACTTTTCACACTGCACATTAGACTACTGCAAGAGCAATACATAAGGGGCTTGTTTAGAAAACCTGAAGAGAGAGAGCTCAGATGTTGGCAGCAGAGTGGGAATGAAGAGAAAGAGAAAGTACCCCGAGTTTCACGAAAATTCAGTCGTGCATTTGCTGAGAAAATGCATTTTAGTTATTGTCTAACAGTGCGTTCATAGGGAAAGCTCAATTCATGCAAATCGAAATAGTTTGTTTTAACAGACGTACTTCGCATGGTGGAACCACCAAATCTGCACAGCAAAGTGGGAATGTGGAGGGGAGATGATAGCCAAAGTTTCATTGAAATCCATTCGTGAAACTTTCTTAGAAAAGCAACTTCAATTTCAGCCCTTTTCATCTGCACGTTAGAGACCTGCAACAGCAATACAAAAGGGGCTTGAAAAGAAAACCTTGAGGTAGACAGCTAAGATGTTGGGAGCAGAGAGGGCATGAGGAAAAGAGATTGTACCCCGAGTTTCAGGAAAATTGAGTCGTGCATTTGCTCAGAAAACGCATTTTACTTACTGCCTAACAGTGCGTTCAAAGGGAAAGCTCAATTCATGCAAATCGAAACAGTTTGTTATAACAGAAGCACCGTGTATGGTGGAACCACCACGTCTGTGCAGCAAAGTGGGAATGTGGAGGGGAGACGATAGGCAAAGTTTCATTGGAATCCATTCGTGAAACTTTCTCAGAAAAGCAACTTCAATTTCAGCCCTTTTCATCTGCACGTTAGAGACCTGCAACAGCAACACAAAAGGGGCTTGTCCAGAAATCCTTGAGATAGAATCTTCAGATGTTGGGAGCAGAGAGGGCATGAGGAAAAGAGAATGTACCCCGAGTTTCACGAAAACTGAGTCGTGCATTTGCGCAGGAAACGCAT
The DNA here is from genome assembly GCA_020740815.1 of Sciurus niger. Classification (NCBI taxonomy): domain Eukaryota; kingdom Metazoa; phylum Chordata; class Mammalia; order Rodentia; family Sciuridae; genus Sciurus; species Sciurus niger. Next base: position 3,909 of record JAHUXG010028024.1, on the reverse strand, counting down.
TTTAGTTACTGCCTAACACTGCGTTCATAGTTAAAGCTCAAATCATGCACATCGAAACAGTTTGTTATAACAGAAGCACTGTGCATGTTGGATCCACCAGGTCAGCACAGCAAAGTGGGAATGTTGAGGGGAGATGATAGGCAAAGTTTCATTGAAATCCATTCGTGAAACTTTCTCAGAAAAGAAACTTCAATTTCAGCCCTTTTCACACTTTTCACACTGCACGTTAGACTACTGCAAGAGCAATACTTAAGGGGCTTGTTTAGAGAACCTGAAGAGAGAGAGCTCAGATGTTGGCAGCAGAGTGGGAATGAAGAAAAGAGAAAGTTCCCCGAGTTTCACGAAAATTCAGTCGTGCATTTGCTGAGAAAATGCATTTTAGGTATTGTCTAACAGTGCGTTCATAGGGAAAGCTCAATTCATGCAAATCGAAATAGTTTGTTTTGACAGAAGCACTTTGCATGGTTGAACCACCACATCTGCACAGCAAAGTGGGAATGTGCAGGGGAGATAATCGGCAAAGTCTCATTGAAATCCATTCGTGAAACTTTCTCAGAAAAGCAACTTCAATTTCAGCCCTATCCACATTGCACGTTAGACCACTGCAAGAGCAATACGTAAGGGGCTTCTACAGAAAACCTTGAGGAAGACTGCTCAGATGTTGGCAGCAGAGTGGGAATGAGGAAAAGAGAAAGTACCCCGAGTTTCACGAAAATTGAGTCGTGCATTTGCTGAGAAAACGCATTTTAGTTATTGCCTAACAGTGTGATCACAAGGAAAGCTCAATTCATGGAAATCGAAACAGTTTGTTATAACAGAAGCACCGTGCATGGTGGAACCACCACATCTGCGCAACAAAGTGGGAATGTGGAGGGGAGATGATAGGCAAAGTTTCATTGAAATCCATTCGTGAAACTTTCTCAGAAAAGCAACTTCAATTTCAGCCCTTTTCATCTGCACGTTAGAGACCTGCAACAGCAATACAAAAGGGGCTTGAAAAGAAAACCTTGAGGTAGACAGCTAAGATGTTGGGAGCAGAGAGGGCATGAGAAAAAGAGAATGTACCCCGAGTTTCACGAAAATTGAGTCGGGCATTTGCTCAGAAAGCGCATTTTAGTTACTGCCTAACAGTGCGTTCATAGGGAAAGCTCAATTCATGCAAATCGAAACAGTTTGTTATAACAGAAGCACCGTGCATGGTGGATCCACCACATTAGCGCAGCAAAGTGGGAATGTGGAGGGGAGATGATAGGCAAAGTTTCATTGGAATCCATTCGTGAAACTGTCTCAGAAAAGCAACTTCAATTTCAGCCCTTTTCACACTTTTAACACTGCACGTTAGACTACTGCAAGAGGAATACATAAGGGGCTTGTTTAGAAAACCTGAAGAGAGAGAGCTCAGATGTTGGCAGCAGAGTGGGAATGAAGAAAAGAGAAAGTACCCCGAGTTTCACGAAAATTCAGTCATGCATTTGCTGAGAAAATGCATTTTAGTTATTGTCTAACAGTGCGTTCATAGGGAAAGCTCAATTCATGCAAATCGAAATAGTTTGTTTTAACAGAAGTACTTTGCATGGTGGAACCACCACATCTGCACAGGAAAGTGGGAATGTGGAGGGGAGATGATAGGCAAAGTTTCCTTGAAATCTATTCGTGAAACTTTCTCAGAAAAGCAACTTCAATTTCAGCCCTTTTCACACTGCACGTTAGACTACTGCAAGAGCAATACATAAGAGGCTTGTTTGGAAAATCTGAAGAGAGGGAGCTCAGAAGTTCGCAGCAGAGTGGGAATGAAGAAAAGAGAAAGTACCCCGAGTTTCACGAAAATTCAGTCGTGCTTTTGCTCAGAAAACCCATTTAAGTTACTGCCTAACAGTGCGTTCATAGGGAAAGCTCAATTCATACAAAGCGAAACAGTTTGTTATAACAGAAGCACCGTGCATGGTGGAACCACCACATCTGCACAGCAAAATGGGAATGTGGAGGGGAGATGATAGGCAAAGTTTCATTGAAATCCATTCATGAAACTTTCTCAGAAAAGCAACTTCAATTTCAGCCCTTTTCATCTGCACGTTAGAGCCCTGCAACAGCAATACAAAAGGGGCTTGAAAAGAAAACCTTGAGGTAGACAGCTAAGATGTTGGGAGCAGAGAGGGCATGAGAAAAAGAGAATGTACCCCGAGTTTCACGAAAATTGAGTCGGGCATTTGCTCACAAAACGCATTTTAGTTACTACCAAACAGTGCGTTCAAAGGGAAAGCTCAATTCATGCAAATCGAAACAGTTTGTTATAACAGAAGCACCGTGCATGGTGGAACCACCACATCTGCGCAGCAAAGTGGGAATGTGGATGTGGAGGAGAGATGAAAGGCAAAGTTTCATTGAAATCCATTCGTGAAACTTTCTCAGAAAAGCAACTTCAATTTCAGCCATTTTCACACTGCACGTTAGACTACTGCAAGAGCAATACATAAGGGGCTTGTTTAGAAAACCTGAAGAGAGAGAGCTCAGATGTTGGCAGCAGAGTGGGAATGAGGAAAAGAGAATGTACCCCGAGTTTCACGAAAATTCAGTCGTGCATTTGCTGAGAAAACGGATTTTAGTTATTGCCTAACAGTGTGTTCATAAGGAAAGCTCAATTCATGCAAATCGAAACAGTTTGTTATAACAGAAGCACCGTGCATGGTGGAACCACCACATCTGCAGAGCAAAGTGGGAATGTGGAGGGGAGATGATAGGCAAAGTTTCATTGGAATCCATTCGTGAAATTTTCTCAGAAAAGCAACTTCCATTTCAGCCGTTTTCATCTGCACGATAAAGACCTGCAACAGCAATCAAAAGGGGCTTGACAAGAAAACCTTGAGGTAGACAGGTAAGATGTTGGGAGCAGAGAGGGCACGAGGAAAAGAGAAAGTACCCCGAGTTTCACGAAAATTGAGTCGTGCATTTGCTCAGAAAGCGCATTTTAGTTACTGCCTAACAGTGCGTTCATAGGGAAAGCTCAATTCATGCAAATCGAAACAGTTTGTTATAACAGAAGCACCGTGCATGGTGGATCCACCACATTAGCGCAGCAAAGTGGGAATGTGGAGGGGAGATGATAGGCAAAGTTTCATTGGAATCCATTCGTGAAACTTTCTCAGAAAAGCAACTTCAATTTCAGCCCTTTTCACACTTTTAACACTGCACGTTAGACTACTGCAAGAGGAATACATAAGGGGCTTGTTTAGAAAACCTGAAGAGAGAGAGCTCAGATGTTGGCAGCAGAGTGGGAATGAAGAAAAGAGAAAGTACCCCGAGTTTCACGAAAATTCAGTCTTGCATTTGCTGAGAAAATGCATTTTAGTTATTGTCTAACAGTGCGTTCATAGGGAAAGCTCAATTCATGCAAATTGAAATAGTTTGTTTTAACAGAAGTACTTTGCATGGTGGAACCACCACATCTGCACAGCAAAGTGGGAATGTGGAGGAGAGATGATAGGCAAAGTTTCATTGATATCCATTCGTGAAACTTTCTCAGAAAAACAACTTCAATTTCAGCCCTTTTCACTTTGCACGTTAGACTACTGCAAGAGCAATTCATAAGGGGCTTGTACAGAAAACCTTGAGGAAGACAGCTCAGATGTTGGCAGCAGAGTGGGAATGAGGAAAAGAGAAAGAACCCCGAGTTTCACGAAAATTGAGTCGTGCATTTGCTGAGAAATCGCATTTTAGTTATTGCCTAACACTGTGATCACAAGGAAAGTTCAATTCATGAAAATCGAAACAGTTTGTTATAACAGTGCACCGTGCATGGTGGAACCACCACGTCTGCGCAGCAAAGTGGGAATGTGGAGGGGAGATGATAGGCAAAGTTTCATTGAAATCCATTCGTGAAACTTTCTCAGAAAAGCAACTTCAATTTCGGCC
>JAHUXG010028023.1:0-59716 GCA_020740815.1 Sciurus niger | reverse complement strand
TCACTTAAACATGTCAGAGATGCACCACTGGGCTATAATTGACTGACTTTGGAAATTGTCACCATATCTTACCATTTTATTATTGTTGCTAAACAGAAAATGTGGAAGGTTTGGGATTTAAGCCAGTTGGTTTATCTGTTTATGGTCATGATTATAAATTATGGGAAAATCACAGCAGACTTTAGAGAAGGAAGGAACCAAAAATCATACAGTACAATCATCTTCTTTTTCATTAAAAAATTATGATAAATTCAAGTAGAGAAACTAATTTATCTCACATCATAATTTAATAAGTGCTAATAACAAGGGCAGAATTCAGGGTTTTTTTCCTAATTCAGTGTCCTACTTTCTCCACTGGATTTAACTTCTTTGCTTCCTCAATAACTTCCCAGTCACTAAGTACTTCACCAGGTTGTTTTGGTGATCATATAAAATAAATATACTGAAAAGTGACTCAGAAAGTATAAAAGAATACAGCAATTGTGGGAAAGTTGTGGAACCAGAAGTTTTAAAGTTCCCATACCTATTAATTCCCCTCATTTCATTTATTATAAGCAGATTGAGAAATGAAGACAATGAAAACACTAGTGGCAGGTATCTTTCCTTATTTGTAGCCAAAATATATGAGAGACTTTTCCAGGGGTATTTTAGTGAGATAACAAAGAGTGGAGTCTTTGTACTTGGGCATATGAAGCTAATAATTACACATAGCACAGGTAAATGAAGCCACATTATTCATTTACTTGATGAAGAACTTCAAACACAAAGACACCCAAAAAACTGCCTACCTTTAACTGGATACCCTTTAAAAGGTTGAAGACTTTTGCATACATTTTGAAATACTCAAGGACCTGGGAATTGTGCATGAAGTTAAGATAATGATCTGGAATGGTGTATTCACTGAAGCACATCCTCTCCTTAGAAGTATTGATGATCACCAATTTGTAAATACTGACTCTCCCTTTTTCAGGATTTTCCTGCAGTAAATTAGAAGTATTCATGGCAACTTTAGAACTAATTTTATGATTTACAAATATCCAGTGAACACAACAGATGAAAAATTTTCTGAAATAAATGCCAATTCAAACAAATGACACAAATACACCACCTCCACACATCTCCGAGTACTTGTGCCTCTGTGTAGTTCCTTCCCCTTGAATCTCAGTATTTTTATGACTTTCTTTGACCAACAGTATGCAGTTGAAATGGCAATGAATGACTTTCAATACTAAGTAATAAGTAGCCTTGCAGCTTCCACCTGGGTGTCTTAGAAGGCTCACTTTGGTGGAACCCAGCAGCCATGTAAGAAGTTAGCTTTTGTAGCTGTGACCAAAACACCTGACAATGAGAAAGAATTATTTTGGCTCATGCACTCAGAGGTTTCAGTTCCAATGCTTTTGGCTTCAGGCAAGGCAGAAAATTATGGTGGAAGGGTATGGCAGAGGAAAGCTTCTCTGTTCATGATAGTCAGAAAGCAGAGGTTGGGGGAAGAGGCCCAGGACAAGATAGAGTCCCCAAGTGTAACCCCCCTGAACCCATGATCTACTTTTAAACCATGTCACACCTGCCTACAGTTTCTACCACTGCCTAGTAATCCATTCAGCTTTCAATGAATTAATCCATTGATGATGTCAGAACTTTAATGAATGAATCACTTTCCAAAAGACCCACCTCTGGACAATGCTGCATTAGATGCCAACACTTGAACACCTGGGCTTTTTTTGGGATATTCTAAATCTTTACTATAAAAACTCCAACTACATTGAGACCACAATACTGTTAGGAATCCCAACTTAGGCACATGGAAGAAAATATCTAGTATAGAGAAATATTCAAATAGTCCCCAGAATTTCTAGCTATCCCACCTAAAGTTCTAAACATGTGAACAAAGTAGTCACATCAAATTCAGTCTTAGCACTCATCAGATGGCAATCACTAGAAATTCCAAGTGAGAACATCCCAGCTGAATGAATAAGTCTCAAGAATTTTCATATATATTGAGACATTGTTCTCAGGAAAATGTACTAAGTCTCTTTCCAGTATGTTATTTACCCCATTGTTACTATTGCTGGGTAACAGTCATTTAAATGAGTAAAAATGGGTTAGATCAAAACATAATAGGGGGAGTATAATTTAGTACAGTATTTTCTGAGTAATTTTGCAATGTATATAAAAATTCTTGAAATTTACATAGCCTTTTAAAGAAATATTCAGACTTGCAAACAAAGGTTATTGTTAAAGGATGTTACTGTCAGCATTATTCATAAAATAAAAAGAAAACACGTTAAATGCTTAAGAAAAAATAACTGAAATTTGAGAACCACTGTTCTAGATCCTTGCTACCCAAAGTATGGTCTGTGGACCAGCACAAAGGGGATCACTAGGGACAGTGTTAGAAATGCACAATTTTAGGCCCTTTCCTAGACTTACAGAATCAGAACAAACATAACAAAACTGATTCAGATGCACATGAAAACTGAGAAGCACTGGTCAGATGACATTAATCCCTAATTCAGTGTCTTTCTTCCTACAACAAACTTTTTGCTTCCTCAAAAATTTCCAATTAATTACTTCATGGGGTTAAGGTGATAATCCAATAAAATAATATGAATCCAGTCTATTATTCTGTCAATGAATTGTCACAAACCACAGGTTTTCTAATCTATTGCATTTAAATTCTTTTTGATTATAGAAAATTACCTTAACAAATTTGAACCCTCTCCTTCCTGTGTAATAGAAAAATGAATAAATATTAGTAGAGTGGGTATTATAAAACATTAAATATCCACAAAACAGAGTATTGGATTTGTCCATATTCAGGTTTATTTTCCTCTCAATTCTTATTAAAGAATTATTTAGTCTAGGAAACCAAAATTGATCATAGTCATTTGTCTGCCCCATAATTATTTCTTCTTGACTGCTAATAAGGTTTTCAGGAGTCTCCTTTCAATTCTTTTCTTATTTATTTTACCTATTTCAAACAAAGTATTCATTTAAGCTGTGGTTGTGACTGTACTTCTGCCTTAATTAACATGTTTTCTTGATAAGTCTAAGAGTTGGTTTATTCAGGAGGAAAATAAAATACAAATAATAACACAATAAACTACTAGGCACTATGAGGAAAAGATAAATGTAATAACAGCAAATAGGGAATGAGAACAGGAATAGCTATGAATACACAAGAAACATTTTAAATTTTATGAAAATATTTTTCCGTATTCTTTTTTTTTTTTTTTTGCAGTGCTGGGGATCGAACCAAGGGCCTTATGCTTGAAAGGCAAGCACTCTACAAACTGAGCTATATCCCCAGCCCTATTTTTCCATATTCTATATATGATTGGATGATGTACTAGAAAAATATGAAATACCAAACTTTTTTGAATAAAAAGAAAAGAAATCTGAAGAAGTTCAATTACCATATTGTGTTATTTGGCACATAAGGATTCATGATACTTTGATATTCATTATGAAATATATCTTATTTCTCCATTTTTTTAATTGTAAACAAATGAGATATATGTTCTTTCTCTGTACATGGAGTAAAGGCATACCATTTGTGTAATCATAAATTTACATAGGGTAATATTGTTTGATTCATTCTGTTATATTTTCCTTTCCCCACCCCTCCCACTTTTCTTTTTCCTCTGTACAGTTCTTTCTTCCTCCATTCTTGCCCCTCTCCCTAACCCTAACCATAAACCTAACCCTAAACCTAACACTAACCCCTCCCACCCCCCATTATGTGTCATAATCCGCTTATCAGTGAGATCATTTGTCCTTTAGTTTTTTGAGATTGGCTTATCTCACTTAGCATGATAATCTCCACTTTCATCCATTTGCCTGCAAATGTCATAATTTTATCATTCTTTATGGTGGAGTAATATTCCATTGCATATATATGCCACAGTTTCTTTATCCATTCATCAATTGAAGGACATCTAGTTTGGTTCCACAGTCTGGCTATTGTGAAATGAGCAGCCTGAACATTGATATGGCTGTATCTCTATAGTATGCTGATTTTAAGTCCTTTGGGATAGGCTGAGGAGTGGGATAACTGGGTCAAATGGTTCCATTCAAAGCTGTCTGAGGAATCTCCATACTGCTTTCCAGAGTGACTGCACTAATTTGCATCCCACCAGGAATGTATGAGTGTATCTTTTTCCCTACATCCTCACCAACACCTATTGTTGCTTCTGTTCTTGATAATCACCATTCCAATTGGGGTGAGATGGAATCATAGGGTAGTTTTGATTTGCATTTCTCTTATTACTAGAGATGTTGAACATTTTTTCATGTATCTGTTGATTGCTTGTACATCTTCTTCTGTGAAGTGTCTGTTCATTTCCTTAGCCCATTTGTTAATTGGATTATTTGTATTCTTGGTGTAGAGTTTTTTGAGTTCTTTATATATTCTGGAAATTAATGCTATATCTGAAGTATGAGTGGCAAAGATTTTCTCCCACTCTGTTGGCTCTCTCATCACATTACTGATAGTTTTCTTTGCTGAGAGAAAGCTTTTTAGTTTGAATATATCCCAGTTGTTGATTCTTGCTTTTATTTCTTGTGCTATGGGAGTCCTGTTAAGGAATTCTGATCCTAAGCTGACATGTTGAAGATTTGGAGCCACTTTTTCTTCTATAAGATGAAGGGTCTCTGGTCTGATTCCAAGATCCTTGATCCATTTTGAGATGAGTTTTGTGTAGGGTGAGAGATAAGGGTTTAATTTCATTCTGTTGCATACAGAACAACAATGGTGTTTTCCAAGCACCATTTTTTGAAGAGGCTATCTTTTCTGCATTGCATATTTTTGGCCCCTCTGTCTAATATGAGAAAATTGTATTTATGTGGGTTTGTGTCTGTGTCCTCTATTCTGTACAATTGATCTACCTATTTTGGTACCAGTACCATGTCATTTTTGTTACTATTGCTCTGTAGTATAGTTGAAGATCTGGTATTTGCGATACCCCCTGCTTCACTCTTTCTGCTAAGGATTGCTTTAGCTATTCTGGGTTTCTTATTCTTCCAGATGAAATCCATAATTGCTTGCTCTATTTCTCTAATTTACATGATTGGAATTTTAATTGGAATTGCATTGAATCTATATAGCACTCTTGGTAGTATGGCCATTTTGACAATATTAATTCTGCCTATCCAAGAATATGGGAGATCTTTCCATCTTCTAAGGTTTTCTTTCATTTCTTTCTCTAGTGTTCTGTAGTTTCCATTGTAGAGGTCTTTCACCTCTTTTTTTTAGATTGATTCCCAAGTATTTTATTTTTTTCAAGGCTATTGTTAATGGGGTAGTTTTCCTAATGTCTCTTTCTGAAGATTCATCAATTATGTGTAAAAATGCATTTGATTTATGAGCATTAATCTTGTAATCTGCTACTTTACTGAATATACCTATGAGTTCAAAAAGTTTTCTGGTTGAGTTTCCAGGTTCCTCTAAATATATAATCATGTCTTCAGTGAACAGGGATAGTTTGAGTTCTTCTTTTCTATTCATATTTCTTTAATTTCTTTGATTTGTCTAATTGCTCTGGCTAGAGTTTGAACAATGATGTTGAATAGAAGTAGTGAAAAAGGCCATCCCTGCCTTGTTCCAGTGTTTAGGGGGATTGCTTTCAGTTTTTCACCATTTACAATAATATTGGACAGGGGTATAGCATAGATGGCCTTTACAATGTTAAGGGAATGCCCCAGTATCCATATTTTTTCTAGTGTTTTGAGCATGAAATGATGCTGTATTTTATTGAATGCTTTTTCTGCATCTATTGAAATAATCATGTGATTCTTAACTTTAAGTCTGTTGATATGGTGAATGACATTTATTGATTTCTGGATGTTGAACCAACCTTGCATCCCTGGGATAAAACCCACTTGATCGTGGTGCACTATCTTTTCAATATATTTTTGTATGTGATTTACTAAAATTTTGTTGAGAATTTTTGTGTCAATGTTCATTAAGGATATTGGTCTGAAATTTTCTTTCCTCGATGTGTCTCTGTCTGGTTTAGGTATCAGGGTGATATTGGCTTCATAGAATGAGTTTGGGAGGGTTTCCTCTTCTTCTATTTCATGGAATACTTTGAGGAGTACTGGAATGAGTTCTTCTTTAAATGTTTTGTAGAACTCGGCTGTGAACCCATCTGGTCCTGGACTTTTCTTTGTTGGTAGTCTTTTGATGACCTCTTCCATTTCATTGCTTGAAATTGATTTATTTTAGTTGTGTATATCCTCCTCATTCAGTTTAGGTAATTCATATGTCTGTAGGAACTTGTTGATGTTGAGGTTTTCTGTTTTGTCAGAATATAGATTTTCAAAATAGCTTCTAATTATGTTTTGTATTTCACTAGTATCTGTTGTGATATTTCCTTGTTCATTCTGAATTTTAGTAATTTTAGTTTTCTCCCTCTTTCTCTTTGTAAGTGTGCCTACGGGTTTATCAACTTTGTTTATTTTTTCAAAGAACCAACTCTTTATTTTGTTAATTTTTTGATTTTTTTTTGTTTTAATTTCATTAATTTCAGCTCTGATTTTAACTATTTCCTGTCTTCTACTACTTGTGTTTTTGGTCTTCTTTTTCTAGGACTTTCAGCTGTAGTGTTAAGTCATTTATTTGTTGATTTTTACTTCTTTTATTGAATGTGCTCCATGAAATAAATCTTCCTCTAAGTACTGCTTTCATAGTGTCCCAAAGATTTTGGTATGATGTGTCTTTGTTCTCGTTTACTTCTAAGAATCTTTTTATTTCCCTCCTGATGTCTTCTGTTATCCATTTATCATATAAAAGCATATTATTTAATCTCCAAATACTGGAGAAGTTTCTGTTTTTTATTTTGTCATTTATTTCTAATTTCAATCCATTATGATCTGATACAATAGAAAGTAGTATCTTTGTCTTCTTGTATTTGCTAACATTAGTTTTGTGGCATAAAATATGGTCTATTTTAGAGAAGGATCCATGTGCTGCCGAGAAGAAAGTTTATTCATTCTTTGTTGAATGGTATATTCTATATATGCCCGTTAAGTCTAAATTGTTGATGTTGTTATTGAGATCTATGGTTTCTTTATTCAATTTTTGTCTGGAAGATCTATCCAGTGGTGAAAGAGGTGTGTTAAAATCGCCTAGTATTATTGTGTTGTGGTCTATTTGATTTTTGGAATTGAGAAGGAGTTGTTTTACATACATGGATGAGCCCATTTTTGGGTCATAGGTATTTATGATTGTTATGTATTGCTGATTTATGCTTCCCTTCAGCAGTATGAAATGTCCTTCTTTATCCCTTCTGACTAGTTGTGGCTTGAAGTTCACATTATGTGAAATGAGGATGGATACTCCAGCTTTTTGCTGTGTCCATGTGCATGTTATGTTTTTTCCATCCTTTCACCTTTAGTCTGTGGGTATTTTTTTCTTTGAGATGAGTCTCTTGCATGCAGTATAATTTTGGATTTTTTTTTTTAATCCAATTTGCCAGTCTATGTCTTTTGATTGATGCGTTCAGGCCATTAACTTTCAGGGTCATTATTGTGATATGATTTGTATTCCCAGTCACTTGACTCATTTTTGTTTTTGACATGATTTTGTTTCTCTTTATTTGGCTATTCCTTTAGGCTAGTTCCTCCCTTTGCTGATTTCCATTGTTGTTTTTCATCTCTTCCTCATGGAATATTTTGCTGAGAATGTTCTGTAATGCTGGCTTTCTTTTTGTAAGTTTTTTTAGCTTTTGTTTACATGGAAGGATTTTATTTTGTTGTCAAATCTGAAAGTAAGTTTTGCTGGGTATAAAATTCTTGGTTGGCATCCATTTTTATTCAGGGCTTGGTAAATATTGTTCCAGGCTCTTCTATCTTTTAGGGTCTGGATTTAAAAATCTGCTGATAGTCTTATTGGTTTCCCCCTGAATGTAATTTGATTCTTTTCTCTCGCAGCCTTTACAATTCTGTCTTTATTTTGTATGTTAGGTATTTTCATTATAATGTGCCTTGGTGTGGGTCTATTCTAATTTTGTATATTTGGAGTTCTATAAGTCTCTTGTACCTGGTTTTCCATTTCATTCTTCAGATTTGGGAAATTTTCTGATATTATTTCATTGAATAGATTGTTCATTCCTTTGGTTTGTTTCTCTAAGCCTTCCTCAATCCCAATAATTCTTAAATTTGCCTTTTCATGATATCCCATAATTCTTGTAGATTCTGTTCATGATTTCTTACCATCTTCTCTGTTTGATCAATTTTGTTTTTAAGATTAAATATTTTGTCTTCAATGTCTGAGGTTCTGTCTTCCAGGTGTTCTATCCTATTAGTTATGCTTTCTATGGAGTTTTTTATTTGGTTTATTGTTTCCTTCATTTCAAGGATTTCTGTTTGTTTTCTTTCAGTATCTCTAACTCTTTCTTGAAATGATCTTTTGCTTTCCGTATTTGCTCTTTTAACTGTGGATTGGGGTGATCATTTAATGCCTGAATTTCCTTTTTCATTTCTTCCTTCAATGCCTGCATTTTCTCTTTTATCTCCTAATTTGCTTCCCTGATTGTTTTAATTATGCACATTCTGAACTCCTGTTCTGACATTTCTTCTGCTGTGGTGTCATTGGGTTTTTTTGATATAGTATCTAGGTTTGTTTGGGATATTTTCTTCCCTTATTTTCTCATATTGGTCAGATATCAGTGGGACTCTGAGATATTGCAGTTTCCTCTATTGGCTTACAGTGTCCCTGTAGATTTCCTGTATATCACCTCCCAGCCTTCAGTAGCCTGAAGTCTTGGAGGAATTTGATAATGCAGTGTTTCTGAGAAAACTGTCCCTATCCCACTACTGGGTCCAGGCTGGGGACTGGTTCTGCAGGGAAATACTCTCACTGGTGGTCCTGCTCCTAGAAGTTGACTATAGATAGGGCCTGCCCCTACCTGAGGGAGCCAGGTTGCTTGGGAACAGCCTCTCCATGACCTGCCCTGGTCCCAGAAGCTGCCTAAGGGCCGGGCTTGGGGTTGGCTCTGTGCAGAAAAGCTCTCACTGGGTGGGCCTGCTCTGAAAATCTGTCTGTGGACCGGGCCTGCTGTGGGAGGGAGCTGGTCTGCTTGGGTAGTCTCTCGCTGCCCTGCCCTGGTTTGAGAAGCCACCTCCAGGCCAGGGCCCACCGCTGGGTTCAGGGCTTGGGGTTGACTCTGTGCAGAAAAGCTTTCACTGGGTGGTTCTGCTCAAAGAAGCTGGTTGTAGATCATGCCTGGTGCTGGAGGGAGCAGGGCTACTCGGGGAAGACTCTCACTGCCCTCCCCTGCTCTGAGAAGCTGCCCCCTGTCCGGGCCTGCTGCCCAGGCCAATTTTCACCCGGTGGGAGAGACTCATCCCACGGCTCTATGTTGGTCTGAGTCTCTCAATACCTCCACTTCTTGAATCCTGAGTTCTGGAGAGATGGGAGATGCAGTCACCCTCTAGTCCACAATCTTGGATGCTCCCTAATTAACATTTTAACTGTTCCCATTTCCTATATTACCTAGCAGAGAGCTTTATTGAGACTCCAGATTAACGCAACCAGAACCTCATGAATGGGTTGACATCACTTTTTGTTAATGTTCTCCCAGTGAATAATTCTTAAATATGTAGCAAACGTGGACAACTATACACTTTTAAGTGGTTTTCAATCCATTTATTGTCTTATTCTCTTTTTTGCCATGTTTTTGAGAAAGAAGAGTTATGAAATTTATGTTTTTTTAAAAAACAAGTGTGTATATTATTTAATTTTCTGATTAAACAGTAATAGTAACATTTTATATTATATTGTGCCCACATGGCATCTATTTGTCTATCTGTCTATACTTTAAAACTTTACTATGTAAAATAGTTATCTGATCATCAGCATAAATATCACTTAGGTCTTGTCAGAAATGGAGAATTTTGGTATACTCCAAATTAATTCATGAGAATCTCCAGTAATTCATGTGTACATTAAAGTTTGAAAAGCACAGTTTAGTATGCTTTAATAATTTTTAGATATGCAGTTTGACTAAAAAATATCAAGATTATTTTATAGCATTGAGTACTTATTAAATCCTTAGCATTTTGAAAGAAATTTATTAACTTTTCAAGTAATTTCATTCATAAGGTAACATCAAAGTAAACTGATATATATATCATATCACAACCTATTTTCTACCATCAATCTTACTTAATGTTAATGAAGAGATCAAGAATTGATTAAAATTAATGTCTTGAGGGCACATATAATTATTATTAGAAAGTTTTCAGCTGTACAAAAGGAGACAATACCAGTTTGGTAGGTGAAACATGATCAGAAAATAGAAATGGTGGTGTCTGAGAAAACACTTGTTTGGCAGATAGAAAAATGAAAGAGGAATCATGATAGGAAAGTGCAAGTGGTAGTACCTGAGAAGAAAATAAAAATATACTGAATCATGGGAAACTGTCACAAAAAAATGAGAAAATAGAAATTTTGAATTTCCAGTGTTCTTATTGGATACCTACCAGTGGAGGTGGTATTTCGAAGTACTTAGATCAATTCTACATATGAAACTTCTAACAAAGCATAAAAAAGTTTTGGGGGATGCAAGCAAAACTAGACTCCTAGTAATGATCATGGGACTGATAGAGAAGTACATCTCAGAAAAAAGTTCTCAAGGTAACCACCAGCAACATGCAAAATATGTTCAGTCCATTAAAGGATGCTTATAATATCTTAATCTCCACAGTTATGTAACTAAAAATGTGAAAAGGAGGGTCTATAACTCCATAAACATTCAATTCAGGACAACTTTCTTCTCAGAAATCCACTTATGAAACATAAATATGTTGTGTAGGAAATATATGCTAGGCTTCATTCTTGGTTCTAGAATATAATAGTGAACCATATAGGTATGTCTGTGTTAAGAAAAGTCAGAGAAGTCAGAGCAGTATGATGAAAGTTTATTTTTTTATGGAAGCTGTTAATAAGGTGTTGAAATTTTTCCCAGAGGATAATAAAAAAGAAATCCTCATTCTGTATATTTAGCAGATTTTAACTTCAAATCCCTTAGAGTTTAAAAACCACAAAACTGATAATTAGGCAGAATAATGGCTACACTCCCAACATCATTCCTGCCTCAATTGATTTCACTGCTGTTCAGTAATTGCCAAACCTGGAAAGAATGCTTAAGGACACTCAAATGTGGGGACCTCACTCTAGGCATGAATAATAACTGACATGTTACCATATGCAGAGTTGTCACTTTTATAAATGATTCATGTAATTATTCATTCACTTACTCCCTATGATAAAAGAGGGTATAAAGAGGGTATTACTGTTATCCCTTCCTAAAGATTAAGAAAACACTGGGCAGAGAGGTTTAATGATTTTCCCAAGACCATACTTCTTGTAAATGACAGTCTTTGAATCTAAAACAGTACTCTTAACCTCTACACTAGGGTGTGACTGAATTTCAAGAGTAAAATTTTCTTTTACTAAAAACAAATTAACAGCATTTTCAGTCCAATCTGTTTACAATAAAGGTATAGGGATTTGCTAAGGGGATTCATTTTAAATCTGAATAAGACTATAGTCAGAATTATTTCCCAAAATGGAGCCAAGGTACAATATATTTGTTCAACTAAGAAATGTCATAGGGCCACTTTTAAGTAGCTGGCCAACACTGTATTAGTTTTTATGATGTGAAATATACCTGTGACACCTCAATTCCATTCACTTGATCAGAAAATGAGTTTAAAAGTAAACCAAGTTAGAGATCTATGATGGTGACTGATACTTTTTGGCACTTAATAAGCATACCACTTAAATAGATGATATTATCAATTGTCACTAACAAGTTTCAGGGTTGTAAGTGAATATTAAAAAAATGTAACTTTAAAACTGAGTATGTGTAAGGACAAGAAAACCCATTTGCAGGTCCCTCTACCCTCTTCTGGAAGACAAAGGACTTTGAACTTCTCAAAGCAACAAGTTTACAACAAACAATACTATCAAATTTTATATCTTATTCAAGGACAAGAAATGTCAGAAAAACACCTGGATTTTTTTTAATAGAAAAAGTAATATTGAAGATTGGAGGGGGTATTCCTGGAAGGAGTTGTTAACAGGCAACTCTAGCTCATTTACCTTTAAGACATATCAGAAGCAACCACTCTACATTTTCTAATCCCTTTGTGCTTTCTAATATAAGTTGTTTTGCAACTCATCCTCCCTGTTTCACCAGATTGTTTCCCTCTTCAGAAAAACTAAAAAACTAATGAAATGAAAATGTTGTCTGTTGTTTTTATAGACAGTAGAAAAGGAAAAAAGGGACATCTGCAATGAATTTTGCAGTCAATAGAGGAAAAGTGAAACCCTCATAAAATGTGGGGAGATGTTAGGAAGAAGTCAACAGGCAAAATTTTATCAGGTTTAGTCACTATCAAGCTCTCATATTACCTAACATGAAATAAAATGTTGCATGCATCCATCTGCAGGGAGGGCTTCAAGTATTAAGGGACAAGGAGATTTACCTGATACCTACACAGTCCTCCAATGTCATCAGTCCTTTCAAAGCAAACAGATTCCAAGTCTTCATCCAGGCAGCACTTTACAGAAGAGAGCCCATAGACTACACTCCCAAGCACAGCAATTCTTTTATTGGTCCTGGTCTCCAAAGGTCTTCACCTGACTATGGCTATGTCACTTTTCCTAAAGAAAGAATGACAAGGGACAGAAAGCACAAATTTGTCAACAGTTTTTAAGAAAGAAAGTTGTCATGACATTCAAATAAATGCTATAACAAGAGGTGACTTTGGAAAAGTCAGATTTGGTTGCCCTCTTCAGAAGGAATCTGTGCAGGATAGGGCAGCCCTGTTGCCTGCAGAACCCAGAGCTGAGAAGATCCATAGTGTTATCTTACTGTTTCCAGAAGCACCTGGCAGATTCTTCAGCTGCAATCTGGAAGTTAATCTGATTTTTCTGCTGTAATAAAAGAAATATAAACTACAGAAGTACAAACAACAGCAACAGTCAATGGGGAGGTGCTGTTCTGCCTCACCACCTTTCAGCCAACACCCCACTCACTCATTGGCAGCAATTCTCCCCCTCTTAATGGGAAGAAAATGTGGAGTGAATCTGCTTTGGGCAGAAAACAAAAACAAAAAAATCATCTACAACTCCTGTAGTTTTCAGCTGCTGTTATAGGCAGTGCCTTTTTACTCCCTCTGGAGACAGAATGGTTGTCTAATCTTTATGGCTCCCCTACTCTGTGCATTCACTTTTAACTTCCTGCTTTTCCCTTAAAGTGACAAACTCCTACTAAAACAAAAATGTCAATAACTCCCAAGCAAGTTTGATAGAAATGCCAATATACAGAAAACCCTCCTTGCAGGAAATCTGTTCAAACAGATGATCCTACCCCTTTCTCTCCCTCCTCCCCACCTCATGGACTGGATCTTAAGATCCACAATACTGGTAGAATTTACTATAAAATTCCCATGCATGTTTTAAACTACTTTTAGATGAACTATAGCTGTTTTAATTTCAACTACTTTTAAATATGGTTACAAATAGATCTTTGGCTTGGAGAATTATTATACTCCATCATGAAGATGCCTGTCTTAGACCAACCAATATATGGTCTGAATTATATAAAAATATAGGAAGCACACAATGGGGAACACATAGTGTCCTCATAACTTAATGGGAGAATGAAAGAAAAGAGGATCAAAGGTGGAGTTGTGTGTGTGTGCATAGATATGTATGTATATGTACATTATATTATATATATATTATATATATATGTATATGTACATTATATTATATAATATATAATATTATTTAATAATTTAATAATTATATAATAATTTAATAATTATATAATATAATGTACATATACATATGTAATAAAAAGGAATGTTTTCACATTGGTTGGGGTATGAGAGATTGAACCTGGGACATTTATCTACTGAGCCACAACCCATTAGTTTTCATTTTGAGACAGGTATCACTAAGTTTCTTAGGGCCTCACTACTTTTCTTAAGCTGGTTTTGAACTTGTGATCCTCCTGCTTCAACATCCTGAGCCACTTGGATTACAGGTGAGTGCCACAGCACTGGGCAGAATGTTTTAACTTTTTTGATGTGGTTCTGTCAAAAGTTATTCATCAAAATATACTAATCTTTCAATGGACACATCAAGATGACCTAGTCAAGTAGTTCTTATTTTAAAAGACCTGATATTTAATTTTGCTCTGAATTCTCTTTTCACTTTGCTCCTGCAACACTTCCACTAAAACCTTTATTTAACTAGTGTCTGTCCTCACAGATTACCACCAAAAAAGTGTCTTTTGTCTCCAAAGAACTTTCCTTCTGTCTAATGCTACTTTCTCCTAGAAAGATAAAGCGATGTTCTTTTTTTAAGTTACCTAAATCTCCTTTGACATTTCAGAAAAAAATAGATTCCCATTCCATCCCTCCCAAGACCTATGGTAGTGGAAGGTCCTAGGGATACTAAAGAACAGAACATCTCATCTACAACCATCCAGTTTCTATTGAACCATGGTTTGTCAGGTGTTGGAGAACACAGATGGTATTCTTTCTATTAATGAATCACTGCACCACAAGGAGCTACATCTGAATCTGAGAGAGACAACTGCCTGTCACCCAGACATACAATTCAAGTTGGGTGCAGTAGCCAGATGGGTTTGGGATTGTCATCTTTGGGGTAGAAATGAGCATATCAAGAGAAGAGTTAACATTGAATATTAACATTGAATTTTAGTGTCTAGACAAGAAGCAGACACTGCTAGATACTCAGTAAAGCATTTTCTCCTCTTTTTACCATATTATATATCCCTTTGGAATGGGGCTGCCCAAAGAAGAACTATTTTCCTGGTTCTCTTTTAAGCTATGTGTAAATTTATGATCAAGTTATAACCAAGGAACATAAGAAGAGCAAATGTGAGCAACTTCTACCTAACCTGTGAGGATTGTACTATTTTGAAAATATTAATAGCACACAACAAACATAAAAAAGTGTTCAACATCTATAGTGATTAGAGAAATACAAATTAAAATGACATTGAGGGTTCATCTCCCTCCTGTCAGAATAATAATTATCAAGAATACAAGTAAGACTAAATGTTGGCGAGGATATGGTGAAAATGCTCACTCGTACATTGCTCGGGGGACTGCAAACTGGTGCAAGCACTCTGGAAAGCAATATGGAGGGTCCTCAGAAAACTTGGAATAGAATCACCATTTGACACAGTTATCCCACTCCTAGGTTTATACCCAAAGGATTTAAAATCAACATACTATGGTGACACAGCCACATCAGTGTTTATAGCAGCTCAATTTACAATACTTAAACTCTGTAACCAATGTAGATGTCCTTCAACAGATGAATGGATAAAGAAATATGGTATATATGTACAATGGAATATTACTGAGCCATAAAAAGAATGAAATTATGGCATTTGCAAATAAATGGACAGAAATGGAGACTATCATACTTAGTGAAATAAGCCAATCCCAAACAACCAAAGGCTGAATATCCTCTCTGATATGCAGATGCTAGCACACAATAAGGTGGGGAAAAGGAAAAATAGAAGTATATTAGATAAAGGAGAATGAAGGAAAGAGAGGGGAATGAGAATAGGAAAGACAGTAAAATGAATTGAATACAACTTTTCTGTTCACATATGAATTCATGACCAGTGTAACTCCACATCATGCACAAGCACAAAGATGGAAAGTTATTCTCCATGTATGTATAATATGCCAAAATACATTCTAGTGTCATGTATAACTAAAAAGAACAAATAAAATATTAAATTAAAAAATGAAGAAAATATTAATAGTAGATAATTTCCCAGACGATAAGTGCAACTCTAGGTGGTGAGGGCCAAACACATGTGCAGGATAGCCATTGAGTTAAACAAGTTACCTTATCTTATTAGCAGAAGACCTAAGGTGGAGACTTAACATGGAAAGGAGATATGGGACTCATAAAGAGGCATGATGAAGAAGAAGGCAGACACAACTCTAGCTTCACCTCTACAGGTGATGACATTAAGACACACACACATAATCTAATAAATATACACATTTGAAATAATATGAATTAATATTTACATGGAACTTTAGAAAAAAATTTAATCATCATGGAACTTATTTGATTTATATAGCTTTCATAGCAGGCAGTAGGAATAATCTAAGCAGGAACATTTAAAACTTTGATTCATACATCATGTTCATAAACATTCCAAAACAAAGCACATGGGTTCTGTCCATTGAGAAACACAGAAATTCACATGACTAAGGGCCTGGATGCACAGTAATCCTATAGGGGAGAATACGGAGAGTTGGGAATAGGAATATAATCTACCAAAGTTGGCTATGCATGAACTGTAATGGAGTAGATAAAGCACACTCTGTGATTCTGTTTGCTTTCAGAAACATCTGTGGGTCATGAAAATGGGAAAAACACTATGCCTGTGGACTTCACAAGCTAATGAGATTACCATGGAACCTCAACCATGAAGGTTAACTCATGATCTCTTGAGTGTTTATTGGTGAGATGCAGACAGTTGAGAGACCTCCAGATTTATTTACAGCTACAGTATTTTGGTCTTTTTTAATATCCTGGAAATTCAAATTTGTGTTTTGTTGTTTATTTAAAAAAAAAAACGTGGGACTGGGGTTATGGATCACTGTAGAGCACTTGCCTAGCATGTGTCAGGCACTGAGTTCATTTCTCAGCACTGCATATAAATAAATGAATAAAATAAATGTTTATCAACATCTAAAAAATAATCTTTAAAAAAGTGGTCATTTAGTGTTCTCAACAATGTTATAGGCCAACTACTATTGTCCTCACTATGAATTATTATGCATCATGGGTCTTTTGGAAGCACTCTCAGATTATTTAAGTCCTCTGAGGTGGAAGATTATTTTACATGCCATTTTTGAGCATTTTTGGGTATTAAAATGGGAAACTTCCTTGGCTAAATGTTACAACTGTACCTCAGGAATACAGATATATGTGCAACAGATATGTTCATTTTTCAAACCTATGACCAAGGGTTTTTGAAGTTAGGGTATAAGATGGCTTTGGGTTCTTATCAACCCAGAGGAAGAGGAAAATCACAGAGTGTTCTTAGGATTTAAGTGTATGCTAAATCAGGAGGAACATTTGACTTTATGCAATTTTACTGCTGAGATAACCTGCTCCTTACATGGAAATATGTCAGAGAAGTTAAACTCCAGCAGTAGTACACTCAAAGTCTTCAGGGACTATCTAGGTAGAGTGCATAAACACTTTCCTGCTGGATCAAAAAGAGTCAAATTGCTTGTAACCAATTTGAAAAAAAGAATTAAATAAGAACAAAAAAAAGCAGGGCACAATGGTACAAGTTTGTCATAATTACTCAGGAGGCTAATGCAGGAAGATCACAGTTTGAGGCCAGCCTTGGCAACTTTGTCAGACTACCCATGCCCCAAATAAAATAAAATAAAAAGGAATGGGGATATAGCTCAGTAGGAGAGTGCTTGCCTAACACACATAAAACCTTGGGTTCAATACCAGTACTATAAACAAATAAAATAGGAAAACAAGAACTGCTCTGTCAAGCAAAAGACACACAGACAGGTTTCAGTGCAAAGCTATCTACAATCTCTGACAATCTCTGTGTTCTCAATAAATGTCTGATAACTTTTTAGTGTGTGTCCTTACCTTTGGTATTGAAAGGGAGTGACAATCCTCAGAGGTGACTGGGCAAGTGTTCTGTAAAGCACTTCCTGCTATACTTAAATGCACAGTCTCATTGTTATATCTTCTCAGGCTCTTGGGCTCTCTGGGTTTTATATTTATTATATAAATCTGATGTCTAAGATATATAATTACATCAAAATCAAGCGTAGTTTTTCCTTGCTTGAGAGAAAGAAAACCCAAATTGCTTTCAACTCAGTGTAGGGCACTGACCTAATCCTAACCTTAGCCCAAAAGTCCAAGTTCATGAATTCAAGAAGAGGTTCCCCTGTGGTCACATCTTTTACTGAAGCTCCATATCTGACTCACTAGATGCTGCCAACTAGTATCCTATTTTAACCCAGTAGACCAAGAACAAAGTGGACAGCAAATATAACCTGTTCACTAACCTGTGCTTTAATCATTCTTGTTTTGTTTGGGGTTGATGTTAAGATCTATCAAAGGCATGATTTGGATACTGTTAATGTTACTGGGTTGTTGTTGTCATAGGGCATTCCCTTTTGTGGAGGAATAAAACAGAATTAATACAAGCATTATGACTATATAACCTTAGCAATGAATGAAAAAGGAATTGAGCTAGACATAATTCTGGCAGTTAACACTGACTCACTAGAAAATATTAAAAAGTTTTCCTAAATTTTTGTGCCTTAGCTTGCCCATTTGTTAAATATTCTCTCTTTTCCTCAAGATTATAACAATCATAGGTCCTATATTTCTGAACTGCTCCAAAGGCCCCTCACTCAAGCATTTAACAATACTTTCTCAGTGCTACCTATGGGCCAGACACTGTTCTAGGTACAAATCCAATACATCCTGAAGATGAATTTATTATCTTTCCTCCCTCAAACCAGTTTTTATCTCTTATAATCCCTCAGTGGTGGCACAAACATCCATATCCCAGGCTAGACACCTGTGGGAATCTCTGTCACATTCAACCATGTGCTTATCAATGGCCAAATTCCTTCAAGTGCATGTTCACTAATTTTTTTTTTCTTTCAGCAATAGAGATTGAACACAGGGCCCCACAAATGCTAGGTAATTGTTCTACCATTGAGCTACTTAGCTTTTTAATTCACATACCTTTTATTTCTTTTTACAGTCATTTTTATTTTGTGACAGTCTTACTAATTTGCCCAGGGTTACCCTGAACTTGCCATCCTTTTATCTCAGCCTCCGACATGGCTGGGATTACAGGTGTGCTACATTGCACCCAGCTCTACCACCAGTTTTTAAATATATTTATTATCCCTTACAAATCTTATCTCAATGACTTTGCTTTTGTAATACTTTTGACCTATATTTTCTTCCTCTGATTTTGCAGTGCTGGCTTCCCATCATTCATACCTTAATTTGAATGTCATCTTTCTAGTGCTATCCTCTTCAACCTGCTCTACTCAGCTGCTATCAAGCCCTATTCTCAATATCATTACCTTCTTAGCACTATTCTACCTGATAATTTATTTGTAGTTTCTTTTCTTTTTATACTTCTTCACCACTAGAACCTGAACTCCACAAGTACAGGGACCTTATCTATCATGTTCACCTGTATTCTAGACACAGGGGATATGACCAACTTTATTATCACTCTATTGCTTTCTTCTGGCAAATATCCAACCCTGGTAAGACTCAACTCTCTAACTCTTCCCCACCTGCAGCCAACACACACCATGCTGCCTGATCTCTTGATCATCAACTTCAAGTGACCCTTACTGCTGCTTGGCAATGGTACCATATTCCTCTCATGCTTTTACTTTCCACTTTCCTAGACAACTATTTCACATCTTTCTGTCCTCAAACCCCCAACACCCCTCCCACACAAGTTCACCAGATGTCATTTTTTCTTATTTCATTTAGACAATAGAATCAGGAGAGATCAGATGCTGTCACTACCAAATCTATTTTCATACTGTGCCTTCTACTGTCTAGGCCAACCCCTCTACTTGTACATTTTTAGATCCCACCTCCTCTCACTCAAGAACATTACCCTGGTATCATTAGATTTTATCTCCAATGAATCATTTCCATCAGCATTCAATATGCTCTAACATCACCAACTTAAAACAAAATAAACTGCCCTTGACCTGGTAGTTACTGCTGCCAATTTTTTGCTTCCTTTTACATCAAAACTCTTCAAAAGGGGTGAGATAGGCTGTCTACACCTTCCTTCCTCTCATTCTCTTTATTTAATCACTCCAGTCAGGCACTGGACTCCTTGCCAAGACCATTGGAAACCATAATGTTGATCAATTTAGTGCTTATTTTCTATCCTATCTTTACTCAACATCTTAACTGCATTTGATGCAGACCATCACTCTTTAAACCCTATTTCATTTGGTTTAAGAAGTATTATATTCTTAGTTCTCATACTATTTCACTGGCTGATCTTAGTCTCTTATGCTGCCTCCTCTTCTCAATTTCTAAATATGAGTTGACCAAGGATTAGTCTTTTTTTATAGTTCCAGTCATGGTCTTGGGGATATTATAACTTAAGCTCCATCCTAAAATTATGACTTCTTTATCTGTGCTC
Source organism: Sciurus niger (assembly GCA_020740815.1). Taxonomy (NCBI): domain Eukaryota; kingdom Metazoa; phylum Chordata; class Mammalia; order Rodentia; family Sciuridae; genus Sciurus; species Sciurus niger. Next base: position 39,452 of record JAHUXG010028023.1, on the reverse strand, counting down.
AGTTCTAACCCTTTTCCCTTAACTCTAGAATAGTCTATCCAGTTAACTATACAAAACCTGTACTTGGATCTGTATTACTGTCTCATTATACTCTGTCCAAAATTGAATTGTTTTTTTCTCAACATGAATTCCTTTTGAAAAAAGCTTTCAATACATATATTTTACAAATTTTAATGGACATAATAATTGTACATACTTATGGGACACAGAGACATTTAATTATGTGTATACAATGTGAAATAATCAGATCCGGTAATTGATTTATTGATCACCTCAAATATTTATCATTTTATTGTGTTAGAAACATTCACTATCCTCTATACTATTTTGAAATATTCAATTATCATCAACCATAAGAACTCCATTGTGCTAGAGAGCATTAGAAGTTATTCCTCCTATCCAGCTGCACCTCTGTGCCCATTAACCATCCTTTCTCCATTCCCCTCTCCTTCTCACTCTTCCTAGAATCTGGTAATCATTATTCTACTCTCCACTTCTATGACATCAACTTTTTCAGTTTCTACATTTAAGTGAAAATATGCAGTGTTTTTTTGTGCATGACTTATTTCACTTAATGTCCCACAGGCTCATCTGTGTTGCTCTAAATGATAGAATTTCATCCTTTTGGGCTGAAAAATATTCATATATATATATATATAATCTATGTTGCTCTAAATGATAGAATTTCATCCTTTTGGGCTGAAAAATATTCATATATATATATATATGCCATATTTTCTTATTCATTCATTCACAAAAGGCACCTAGGTTGATTCCATATCTTGGCTATTATAAATAGTGCTGTACTAACCATGGAAGTGATATCTCTTTGATACACTGATTTCATTTCCTTTGGATATACACTTAGTAATGGAGTTTCTGGATCATATGGTAGTTCTATTTTTATTTTTTGTTAGTTTTTTTTTTTTTTTGAGGAGCCCCATAGTGTTTTTCATAATGGCTGTACTAATTTACATTCCCATCAGCAATGTATGAGAGTTCTCCTATGTCTTCATACTTTCCAGCACAAAAATAAACTCATGATGGACCCCAAACTCTTTGTTCTGTCTTCCTCCTTCCATATGACAAATCTATTCTACCACACGTTAATGTCAAATCCTTGAAATCATCTTTTATTCTCCTATTTCTCACCAATTCTCAAATTGTGAATCTTCTAGGCATTACCTTTTCAATATATCTACTCAACACACCACTATTACCATGCTGGCCCCCATATTATCATCTTTTTCCCAGACTATTGCAATATCCTCCTAACTGAAGTCTCTGATTTTCCCCTTTAGGTTCATTTCATACAGCATTTAGAGTAAAACTTCTAAATGTTTTACATGACTTGCACACCTGGAATCTCTCAGCTAGTCTTTCTCAACTATATTTTAAATGCCAGACTCAATATATCAATGGTCTACTTAGCTTATAGCTAGGACCCCATCTCTGAAATGCTTAAGTTAAAAAAAATCAGCATTCACTTGTTGAAGTAGCAGGTGGTTGATATCATTGCATTAGCAGATAAATATAGTGCATGAGAATCTGGATGGGAGGAAATAAGTCAAACAGAGAACAGGATGCAAAAAACACTGAGTAGCAGTTTCATAGAACAGAAGATAGTCCAGAGAAGCCACCAAAGGATATAAATCATAAGGTTTGGAGAAAACACCCAAATAGGGGAGTAAAACAGGGACTTAGGTTGCCTTTGCTAAAAATCCCTGTCTCTTCTCTTGGACTGGCTGATGCCCAATGAGTAACTAAAAGCAAGATAAAGTTTGGTATCTCTGTCTTCATTTAGTGTTTCTCTTTTATTACCATATTAAACTTTGGGTTGGATTCCTGCTCAACTCTGGATCATATGATAGTTCTATTTCTAGTTGTTGTTGTTGTTGTTTTGAGGAGACCCATAGCATTTTCATGATGGCTATACTAGTTTATATTAATCATTAAGCATATTAATCATTAAAGGAGTATTCATTTAAAGTTGATAATATGCTTCCTTCAAGGCCAAAGACATTAAGGTCAGAAAAACTAAGGTATTTTCCACAAACTGCCTGCTTTTACTGTGTCTTGTTCCACGGCCCTAGAGTACTGCTTAGAAGTCTTCAGTCATTACTCTATATTTCCCACAGTGAGTCTTTCAGGTAGATGAACCATGAAGAGATTGTCCTTCCTCAGCATGAGCAGTATAGTCCCATGGGAACTGAATTGTCCCCCATTCCAGTATCATAGATCTAATAGATACATAATCTATGAAGCAAGAGGAAATTGCCCCTGGAACTACTGCAATTTCCTCAACACCAGTAAGAATTGGTGTGTTCAGAACTCAAGAAAATGATAAACCACACCACAGGTTGACCAAACTTTCTTGTTACACATACATCTTGTCTCCTGCCCCAGTTCTTTCTCTATTTAAGCCAAAGCTCACATCAAACCTGAAAGACAGGACTGAGACACTTGACATCACTTGTCTTTACAATACAGCTACACTGAATAAAGTTCCTTTCTTTCTTTTACCCATTATTTTTTCCATTTGGTTTTGGGGCATTTCAGATTTGTTAGGACCCCCAGCATTAGGCCTCTGGCATAGGACTTGGGTAACAGGAAAGGTGCTGCACAAAATCAATGTGGCCATATGCTGTGACAGAGCTTTTCTGTCTCAGCACTGATCTTAGCATTGATTACTACTGGAATTTTATTTTTTGTCTTTTCCTTTTCAAATATAAGCTCCATGAGATTAGTAGCCTCTATCTCTAGTATCATAAGGAGTGCTTGGCACATAAAGAAGGTGGCTCAATCAGTATTCACAAAGACTCAAGACACAAAATAAGCTTCATAAAACTGTACTTTGTTGGAGTTTCTATGAAAAAGCAAACTAAATTAAACTCTTTTGTAGTTAACAATGAATTTATTGAAGGGGTGCACTTCTAAAATGGAAGCACCAAGATTAACATACATGGAAATAATATTCTGATCATGTTACTTAGATAATAATAGCTTCTGACAATAGGTCCAAATCTTCATCATGTCAGTTTGGGACCAGACTTTCATAACAATACTCCCAAAGTACAAGAAATAAAACAAGAATCAGTAAGTGGGATGAATTCAAACTAAAAAGCTTTTTCTCAGCAAAGTAAACAATCAATAATGTGAAGAGTCTACAGAAAATATTTACCATACATGCTTCAAATAGTTCACTAATCTCCAGAATTTATAAAGAACTCAAAAAACTTAACACCAAAAAAAAAATTTAACCCAATCAATAAATGGGCTAAGAAACTGAGCAGACACTTCACAGAAGATATACAATTGATCAACAAATACATGAAAAAATGTTCAAAATCTCTAGCAATAAGAGAAATGCAAATCAAAACTACTTAAATATTCATCTCACTCCAATCTGAATGGCAATTATCAAGAATACAAGCAACAACATATGTTGGTGAGAATGTGGGGAAAAAGGTATATTCATACATTGCTGATGGGTTTGAAAATTGGTGTGGCTACTCTGGAAAGCAGTATAAAGATTCCTTCAAAAACTTGGAATGGAACCACCATTTGACCAAGCTATCCCACTCCTTGGCCTATACCAAAGGTCGTAAAATCAGCATACTACAAAGACACAGTTATGACAATGTTTATAGCAGTTCAATTCACAATAGCTACTTTGTGGAACCAACCTAGATGCCCTTCAATAGATAAATGAATATAAAGAAATTGTGGTATATATTCACAATGGAATGTTATTCAGTCATAAAAGATGAATAAAATTATGCATTTGTAGGTAAATGGATGGAGTTGGAGAATATAATGTTAAATGAGATAAATCAAGACCAAAAAACCAAAGGCCAAATGTTTTCTCTGATAAGTGGATAATGATACATGTTTGTGGGGGGTTAGGAAAATGGAGAAACTTTGGATTGTGTAGAGGGAAATGAGGGAATGGAGGGGGCAGGAGGAAGGAAAGATGATGGAATGAGACAAATCATTACCCAATTACATGTATGATTACACGAATGGTGTGAATCTACATGGTATAGAAAGAGAGCAATGAAAAGTTGTACTCCATTTGGCACAATGAATCAAAATGCACTCTGCTGTTGTATATAACTAAATAGAACAAACAATAAAACAAGAAAATTATAGTTTGTTTTCTCTGTTTTGCCAATTACCATTCAAAGTCATAGTAAATAGTACCTATTTATAGGGTTTTGTGAGTGTTAAATAAGAAAATATGTGAAAACTCCTTAGGGTAACACCTAGAACTACATAAATAAAAGCAATTATTTTGTTATTATCATAATATTTGTATTAGTGGTATACTCCATCATAAAATCACTAAAATTCGAGGTTGAGTCTCCCTTAAGTTAACACATTGGTTAATCTACTCCCAATGGTTTCCTTGAAACATCCTTGGTGGCATAATATCTTTGGTGATTTCAATTCACTACATTCATAGACTTTCACCTGGCCTACAGCTAACAGGGTACGGGTCAGGGGATTTCAGAGTGTAAACCAATGTATCACTAGAGTCAACAGAATTAAGCACGCTCTGAGAAACGAGTAACCATTCTAGCACTCTACCCAAGAAATCCTGGACTAACCGTGAGGCTGACTCAGAGCTCCAGCTCTGAGTCATCCACAGCATGCACCCCCTGGTGGCTGCGCAGCGCCCACAGGGTCCTTCCTGGTGCAGCTGAAAGGCCAAGCATGCAGGGCCCATGGGCGGGGTCTCTCACGTCCAAATGGAGGGCGATGTGCCGGGCTTCTTAGTAGCTCAACAGGCGAAGGGCAGATGAGAGGCTGTGCTGAAGTGGAGGAGCAGGACTTACAAGAGTGCGGCCTGACGGGTAAGTGGCCTCTGGGCGAATGACTGCTCAGACCTACCAACTCCTGGGCATTGGCCTTTTGCCAGCGAGGTCATGAGGGCAGCTTTCCCGGGGCCTTTGGTCTGCAGGCAGTGGGTGGGTGAGGAAGGTGCCAAACCTGAGTCTCGTGCATGGAGGGCGGAGCTGGGCCTAGGCCCCATCCGGGTGGCCAGGTCGGTGGGAGGGGAAACTTTCAAATGTGAGCGTGAAACGTAGGTCTAAGAACAGAGACTGCGTCCTGGCGCCCCAACCTCTGTGATTGTCCTTCTGGTTCCGGTGGTTTGGGGGCCTGGCCTGGGCGGTTGCTTCGGTAAAACTCTGAAAACACATGTCCCACTTTTTATTTCTTCTCCGTTTACTGTGCAGGTGCAGCTGATGATTTGCCACTGGTTAATCACCCTCAAAGCTGTATTTTGACAAATGCAAACAAGCAAAAGTTCATATGCTCCTTACCGCACGTGTTGTGGATTTCAGGTCCACCTGTCCTCCTTTTAGTCTTCTAAGCCTGGAGAGTGCGGGTAGCGACCCACAGCACCCACCCTCCATCCAGCCTCTCCCCATCTCCTTGTCCTTATTTATCAGACCCAGAACGTGGTGGTGCCTTAGCAAAGTGACAGAATTGTGCCCAATAATAATATAGCCATTTACTCATCATTTTATTGAAATGTTAGTGAGAGCATGCTATTGGGTGTTGGGTGTAGGAGACAACAAAGCCGAGATGGTCCCTGTCCACCGAGTTTCTAGATTAGTGAACAATGCTTTTCAAAGTATAAAAGCAAGCATTCATTCAGCTCATACTTATGCAGTAAATACCATGGGAGTGTGAGGTTTTGCTGTTCTCCGAAGGAAACCAAAGGTGCAGTTCTGTGTTCTCCTTAGAAGAGTGATGGATGCAGATGTATGGAGAGGGTGCATGTTTGAAGAGTAGGAGTATGGCAGAGCGTTTATCCAATCTAAGTACAAATTTTTGGACTGGCCTTTGTGTTCAGTGTATCTCGACTGAAGTGTAAATAACTAAGTGCTTGCCTATCAACAGTGTGTGCACTTTGATATTCAGCTACAGAGAAACCTACATGTGGATATGAGTTAATGAAATTGAGTAGATAATAGGTTTGAAGATGAAGAGGATGAGATAGAATGAGTAAAAGCAGAAGTATATAGGAAAATTAGTGGGGGTATTTATCAACTGGTGTTTATAAACTGATAGTGTAGGGAAAGAAACAAACTAGAAGTAACCCAAGGCATAATTATTGAGTATTGTAACTTGTAATTCCTATTTGCCAAAATAAATTAATATTTTGGGAAATTAATCTTTGAGAGTTAATTTTTTTTATTTTCCTAATTTCAGAAGTAGTTTGTGTTCTTTGTAAAACATTTGGGGAAATAACCTATACTTTTATTTGTGCCAGTGCTTTCAGGTTGTTTCCTTGATTCCTGGTCATGGAGGCTAATGCTATCTTAATGAGCCAGTTCTATGGTAGTTATTCAGTAGTTGTACCAGGAAGCTAAACCTGGAGGCTACTCCTCTAGCCCTTCCAACAATTTTATGGTGACATAATTCTCTATATTAAATTCTTTTCTGCCTAACTTTCTTGAATTTTTTTTATTTTTGCAGTTATCTCAAGTATTAAATACTGTTATCTTGTATGTATGAGCTTCTATCTATAGGTGGATAGATAAATGCTCATACATTTCCTTACTTATCTCTTATCTCTGCTTCTCTGTTGAAACATACAGTCCTATTTTCATTTTGTCCTTTAGCATGTGTCACTCCACAGCCCAGTTGTGCTAGGTTGTGGAGAGGCCAGAGAAAGTGGTTGAGGACAGCATGGGAGACATGATTCATTGGGGAAGGCTTATAGCAGATCAGTGGCAGCTTCAGGAAGAATTCCATGGCAACAGACTGACTGAGAGCATCTGTGTCCCTTAAGGTGCTTCTCCAAGCAGTATGTCTCTTTCTTGCGGTATTTTGCCTAGTGGCACTGGCCAAATGAGTGACATGTATCCTTTCCCCAATGTTCTCAGTTCTTTGTTCATCCCCATCCGGGGGGCTTAAGTGTTAGACTGAAGAAGCAGTGACATCAACATTAGTTTGCTTGTCTGACCAGCATTCCAAGGAGCAACTGACCCAGTGTACATGCAAGAAACTAGCTTTTTACACATAACACTAACTTGCCCTAGTTCCCAATGTGAATGAGAGAAATTCAGTGTCCTTTAAGATAATATGTATATGGACTTTCCAGATCAGGCTTCCTCTCATTCTTTCCTTAATTTTGGTAGGTTTTTGGGAACAGAAAGGGAACATTCAGGGTCATGGTGTTTTACTATTCCTCTTTTCTTTAGTAACAACACGGCACAAATGGCAAATTCAAATGGGTACCATTAAGCAAGCAGGTAAACAATCCATGTGTTGTTTGCATCATTACTGGCAGTACTTCATTTCCAGGAAAGGACAATGGCATGAGCTGGGTATTAGAGAACAAATCCCAAGCTGAGTTTCTCATCTATAAATTAACACTGATTATATAACATTGACAGACTATTTTAGGACTTTGATTGGTGACCCAATCTGCACATAAAGTAATTTGGAAATCAGCTGTTTTTATACATAGAACTTCCCAGTAAATGATATGGGCAGTAAAGTTTGAGATTAAGGGGATGTAAACCATGTCATTCATTCAAAGTCTTAGAGATTAGCCCACATATATGTCTACTCTCTGGTTTTACTGTGTTTTTTATTTCTAGAAATTTATCTATACACTTATCAACTGGAGGGAGTCAACTGGCTCACCCAACACTTCCTCTGTCAGAATGGCTGCATACTGGGGGAGATGAGATGGGCCTTGCTAAGACCTGCCAGGTATGTTAGTGTGGAACAAGTACTTTTCACCTCCACTGAAATACCTCCTCACATTTCATTACCATCTTAGCTGTTAGCTACAAGATCTATTTTTATATTAGGATGTGAAATGCCTCACATTTATTAAGAAATCACAAACTTGGAGTTGATTTTACCAGTTTTGGGGGTGGTTAAGAATCATGTCATTACCCTTATTTTATCTGAGCTTTGACATCAGATAAAATGTGAGAAGAGTTAATTACTTGAGTTAGAAGTGCCATTAATGGGCCCAGGCTTAGGACTTTTCTCTGTGTTAAGCATGTATACCTGCCCAAGGATCAAATTGACTCTAACATCCTTAGTAACACTTTATGGACTTAACTGTATTACTTCTAATTTTAATCTCCCTTCCTCAGTTGGGGTGGATTGGGGTGGGACTGCTTCCCCTTTTTATACTGTGATAGAGAAATGAAGAGGAAGTACACTGTTTTCCAAAATACAACATAGCCATCTAATGGCCTTAAAAGGGGTGAGGTATGGGGCTGGGGTTTTATCTCTGTTAGAGCACTTGCCTAGCATGTGTGAGGCATCTTGTTCAGTTCTTAGCACCACATATAAATAAATAAAATAAAGATCCATTGAACACTAAAAAAAAATTTTAATAAAGGGTTGCAGGTGAGGTACAGCCTAGAAACCTGGAGAATCAGATGTGGCCTCCTTGGGTGCTGTGTTGAAATTGATGCTTCTGTCAGGATAATCAGCAATACTGCCCTGGGTTGACATATGTGGGCTTGGATTAATGGAAAATCAGTCATGACGCCCCTTGGGTTAATCACATAAGGATTACTTACCTGAAGGATTCCAAAGATATCCTGGTGTAATTATGATATTTGTCACAGGCATCTTGATCAGAAATTAGGAAGATGAAAACTTCTTAATCCCAAGAAAGTTTTACCAGTGGTCACTGGTGAGAATGAGCAAGGGTCTCATCATCTTTTTAGAAGTTCAATGTCCCCTTCAATGCTCACCTTACATATATAAATTTTGAGCTGGAGCAGTGCTACCTGGAGGCTTGTCTGACCACATGTTGAAAGCTACTTTTCTTAGGCCAGATGTACCTCATCAATCTTGGCATTATTCAGAACACAATATGACCTCTCAGTAAGGTCCCTTGAGATTTATCAGTGATTCCTGTTAGCTTTCTTGGGCAAAGAAAATGTTCCTGGTTTATTCCTGCACTGAGAAAAATAAAACTGGAATAAATCTCAGATTCCCAGAGGTGTCCTCCCTATAATCTCTTTTGTCTCAGTCATTGAAATTGTCCTACTGACTTCATTGAGAGCCAGAAAATTCCACTTGTCTTTTACTTTTCCAACTCTAGTTTAAATTATTTAAATATATACCAACTCCAAATCTGTTTGGGTAAAAATGTGTTTAGAATTTTTGCATCTACATTATGAAACATATCAGTTTGCATTTTTCCATTCTTATATGTTTTTGTCTGGTTTTAGTATTAGGGTAAATCTGGCCTCATAGAAAAAATTGAAAAGTATTCCTCCTCAATTACCAGGAAGAGTTATGTAGAATTTTTACTGTTTCTTTTTTAGATGTTTGATAGAATTCACTAATGACTCCAAATTTATTTTGTAGACACATCTGATATTTGGTAATAAAAGGCAAACTTTTTTCTAAATTGTATCCTCAGGGAATGCTAAACAGAATGATTTTGATATAGTTAAGTCACATAATACAGGGTTGTTCTTGGCACACTTTGGACTGGGATAGTTACATAAGAAAATTATTTCCTTTATAAAATTAATATGATCATGTCAAAAATAGTGAACTGCCACTCTATCATCACAGCACTCTAACCACCTGCAAGCAGCAAGGTATGTTTTATATCAATAAAATTATAGTGCACATATAGCTCATATGGTTTCTTTTTGTTAATATACCACTGTCACTGTAATGTTGCATTTTATTATATTCACAATCATTTTCAACTGGCTGCATAAAATGCCATCAGGAGAATTTATTATTTACTTAAATGTTCTATTGATGAGGAATCATGAGTTCCCCCTTTTTGGGGGGTTAATTAAGTTAATTTTGACATTAACATCTTTGAGCATATAGTTTTCACAGAATTTTAAATATGATACTTAAGGCATATTTTTTTTCCTCAGAAATAGCACAGTATTTGGGGATGAAAGCTCCTCAAGTGTTTTTGTTTATTGATAGTATTCTTTTTCCTTGTATATCACAACAACTTTAGAGTCATAAGTGCCTTCAGACATCTCCTGAAGTATGCCCATTTGACTTTACAAAGTTACATTTTATACCCTTACTTCTTATGAGAATGATAATAAATTCTATTTTCCCCATTTGAATGTGTGTTCTAGATATAGCATATACAAATATGGCATAACAAATTTTATTCTTCAGTATAATCATAAGGCACCAACTATAAAAGACCAAGGGCTTTTATCTGTTTTGTTCACATAGAACTTGAGCCAATAGAAGGTACTCTATAAATTTTTACAGAAGGAAGAAAAACACAGAAGGCAGGAGACAGTTGGGAAGGAAGGAAAGCACTTTCATCAGGGCAGCTGGGTCATTGACAGAGGCCACAATGTGTGAATCCTGTTTATAGTCAGGTCTTAGCACTTCTGGCTTGATGTTTTCAAGTATGCCTGCTCTTTTCCATCAGTTGAGTTGGTTTTATTGATTTCTGTTTTTCCTGACTTTTGTTTGTGTTAGAGGTTCAATTACATAAATATTGAGCCTTTTTCCTTAACTCCTGAAGTAATCAAACACCATCAATTCCCTCAGCAAGCCCACTGAGGCTTACCTTATTTTGCTCTAGGAATGTACTAGTGTCCTAATGTGTGAAAGATTGTACATAATTTTTTTATGAGGCAAGTCATATATAAGAGTTTGTGTTTTCAACCCACAGCTGTGGTAACTTTGTTGTTTCTTATGGGAAAATGTGATAAAAACTGCCTTCTTGCTTTGTTCCAGATGATTGCTCTCATCATTTATTTGGCAGGAAGGATAAATGATGAAGGACCATTTCTGATTCTCTGTCCCCTATCTGTTTTGAATAAGTGGAGAGAAGAGATGGAAAGGTACAGAGTAGATGTAAGTGGACTTGTATTATTTATGTTGATATTTTTCTAGATGATATGTAAAATAGCATAAATCAAAATCTTGTCATATTCAATGTTTTTATTCCAGAATGCTTGAACCAAAACAGCATAGGTTAAGACACAGGATTTGATGGGGGAGGACCCAATGGATGTTACTGTTACCATTCTGCAATTTCAAGGCTAGTACTCACTTTTTTTTGTTCCTTTATTTATTCATTACTGCCTGATTTTGAGATAAATAAATATCCTCTAGAATACAAATTCATGTCTTTGTTTCTTTTATATATTTTTGATATATTTTCTTAATGGCTGCCCTAGTGATTATAATATCTTCACTTAATATAATTTTGTGCAGATTGATGCCAACAATTTCAATAGTATACAAAGCTTTGCTTCAATATAGTTTTCTATCTCCCTTCTTGGTGCTCTTATTGTCATATAACTTGCATGTTTATGTATCATAAATAAATTTTACTTACCAAATGGAGAAACTATCCTTCCCATAGAAACATAGAAACTAAAATGAGAAACATCATTGAATTTTCAGTTAGTACAAGACCCTCTTAGACCTGATGCTTCTCCCTGCTTACCACAGAACTTCCCCTGAGGTTTAACCTTATTCTAGATAACAATTCAGACTCCCAGTATTCTTTCTGGGATCAGCACTTAATGAATAGTGTCTGCACATTGCAGTCCTTTCATGACATTCACACACCATCTCATGACTTTAGCATTTGGGTTCATCTGTCTCTTTTCTTGGATTTAAATTTGCTCCATTTCTTTTCTGTGAAACATTTTCAGGGGACAAAGAGAAAAGAGCATATCTTCAGCATGACCTAAAGCAGGAGTCACATTTTCATGTGCTGCTGACTACCTATGAGATATTCATTTGTTTCTCTAAAACAAGAATTCCTAACCTGGATCCTTAGAAGTTGTAAAATCTACTGAAATTATTTTTAAATTTTTTGATAGCACACATTTTTCTAGGGGGACAGTCTACCTACATCACATTCTAAAAGAGGGACTATGACCAAACAAAGTGAAGGATCACTGTGCTTCAAGTTAGCTGGATATATTTTCCTTTGGTTTATCAAGGGGGAAACCTTCCCTGGAAAGTGACACTTTAGCTTCCTCTGTTAATGACTAGCAGGAGGCTGGCAGACAGGTGAGAGGGTTTTGTATACAGAGGCATCCATGTCTGATAATGTGATTATAGGAATGGAGAATGCTTAATTCCATTCTCATTTTATATCCTTGTTTAAACTAAGACTGGGTAATGGTAAGACCTTCCATTTAACCATACCTCCCATTTGTTCATATGATAGTGCTACTTTAGGAATTGAGCTTACATGTTTTTTTTTTTTAAACAGAATTAACAAGTTAAAAGACTTAGATCCTGTGGTTTATGAGAGTTAAGAAGAAATAAGAAGCTAACTTATTAATATCAGAATTTATCAATTCCAGTGTTTTTATTTTTTTAATTTCTTTTTTTAGAACCAGGGATTGAGCCCAAGGGTGCTTAACCACTAAGCCACATCTCCAGCCCTTTTTATTTTCCATGTAGGAGCAGGTCTCACCAAGTTTCTTAGGGCCTCATTTAAGTTGCTGGGGCTTGATTTGCACTGGTCATTCTCTTGCCTCAGTCTCCTAAAGTCTTTGGGATTGCAGGTATGCACCACAATTCCCATTGAAACCAGTGTTTTTAATGCATCTTCCTTTATTTTTCAGATTTGCTTAAAAGATGCACCATTTCTAAAATTGTGAGTATATTTTACTCTATCAGAAATTGTGCTATGTGTGTGGAATTCTTGTCTCCTCTTACATTGCTTGGTACTTTGCCACTTTCCTGGTATGTCTGTTCTGTCTTCTTTTGGTCCTGTTTATTCATAGGCAGGCACAGTGGGAGTCTTGCATTCTAATCTCTACTCATTAGCTATGTGTCCTTGAGTTAGTTATTTAATTTCCTTGAACTTCAGTGTCCTCAATTGTAAAGAGGGGATAACAGTCTTTGGATGACTGTTATGAGAACTGAGGTTACATCTAAATGGTTGGTGTTTAGTAGATTCCTAGTTTTTTTTTTTTGTGGTTGTTAGTTTTTGCTTGTACTGGGGATTGAACCCAGGAGTTCTCTACCACTGAGCTACATCTCTACTCCTATTTATTTTATTTTATCATGTTCAGACACAGTATCTGTGAGTTTCCAAGGATGGCACTGAATTTGTAAACCTCCTGCCTCAGTTCCCAGAATCTCCAGGAATACAGGTGGTTTCCATTGCATCCTGCCTAGTCACTAGATTCATTACCCTGTAACTTGCATAGACATCTTTCAGAACTTCTATTTGGTGATTTTACAGTAATATAGGAGGCTTTTCCTGGACATAACAAAGTTCTGTGGTATATATACACAATGGACTGTTATTCAGTCATCATAAAGAAGAATAAAATTATGGCATTTGCAGGTAAATGAATGGAATTGGAGAATATGCTAAATAAAATAAACCAATCCCAAAAAACCAAAGGTGGAATATTTTCCCTGATCAGTGGATGATAATACAGAATAGGGGTGGGGGGTGGGGGGTAAGAGAAGAATGGAGGAACTTTATATTATGTAGAGGGAAATGAGAGGGGGGAGGAGGTGGGGGTACGAAAAATGGAATGAGACAGACATAATTACCTTGTGTACATGTGTGATTACACTAATGGTTTGAATCTACATTGTGTACAACTATATAAATAAAAAGTTGTACCTCATTTGTTTGTGTACAATGAATTAAAATGCAGTCTAGAAAAATAAAAAAGACCTTAAAAAAAGAAATAACAAAGTAGCAATTAGTACTGTAGAATTAACTTTTTAGAAAGAATGTTTGAAGTATACTTCAAATTTATCATTTTAAATTAAATTTTGGTAGCAGGGATTGAACCCAGGGACACTTTACCACTGAGCTGCATGCCCAGCCCTTTTCATTGTTTAGTCTGAGATAGTCTCACTAAGTTGTTGAGGCTGGCCTCGAATTTGTCATCCTCCAGCTTCCCAAGTAGTTGTCATTACAGCTGTACACCATCCTGCCCTGTGTGCTGCTTTGCCATTCAGAAGGTTTTGTTTCCAGAGTGCCTTATCAATATTTTAAATATTTTTTTGCTCATCCAGGTTGTTGTGCATGGGTTTCTGTTGTAATCTTATTTTGAACTATTAAAGACTAGGTCATAGATTTTATGACTATGCAGTATTTTGTTTTATTTAATTTACATTTAAATGAGTATATTATCTTTTCTTCAGAAGAGTATATGCTTTTCCTCTTTTTCATTCTTTTACTTTATTTCTTTAATGTCATGTCATGTTAATGTTATGTTATTTCATTTTATGGTGCTGGAAATTGAACCTTGGGCCTCCCACATGGTAGGCAACTGCTCTACCACTAGTTACTCCCCCATCTCTTCTTTATATTCTTAATATCCAGCTTAACTTTTTTGAAGTCTCTCCATGGAAAGGAACTGTTGAGAGTTACTGGTAAAAACCAGGAAAGTAAATCATTGAGATACCTCATGAGCCAATAGAGGGATAAGCAGTATAGATATCCATGATACAAGGTAATATATGGCAAGTCTCAAAAGACAATAAAATCAGTACATAAAATGTTCTTGCATACTTTATATAAATTGTCCCATTTAGGTTTCACAAAAACCCTAGTAGGTAGGTATTATCATTAATTTTACGAATGAGGAAATTAACAGATCATTTATCCCAGTAAGGCAGAGCAGACATTTGAGCAGACATTCAAACCCAGCACTTGGTGCCATGGCTCTTCTTTCTAAGAGAGCTTCTCTAAGTATCTAGAAGCACTGGAGTGTCACCTTATTCTGCAGAAATACATTTTTATATCTCAATCTGTTCTGAATGCATTTCTGAGTGGAATAAAGAACCTTAGTAACAAAGGGATATTTATAAATGTTGACTTATAGTAAGAATCCCACAACATAGGTATATTCTTTCAGTATATTTGTTAAGGTTATATTTCTCCATTACTATATTGTACATTTAGAAAATAATTTCCTTTCATGAGTATTCAGCTCACCTTCATTCATTGAACCAAATCCACCTCACTTGGCCTTTTGCATTGAATAAGCATTTTTAGATGTTTGTATTTATACAAACCTGTGTCTAGTTCTTCCAAAGGAATAGGATGTAATCTACTTTGAATGGTACTATAGTATGGACATTTAGCATCTATGTCATAACCACTGTCCAACCTCACTGGGACCCTATCTCCTTTTAATCCTTAATTGCATCCCCTGCTTCCACTACCTAGTGCTCTCCTTGGACTTCCTGCCCTCTCTTTGGACACCCAGATCACTCTTCACCTGTACCACTCTCATTAGGTAAATGGCAGTAATCATCTCTGTTCCTCTGAATTTTTTTTTGTAGTCTCAGAGGAAGAAGACTTCCTTTTTGTAGTCCAGCCTCTACACAGATCTTTATTTTAATTTTTCAGGAATTGTTCTTCTTTATCCACTGTTTTGCCTGACCTACTTAGTTTTACAAGTACAAAAACAATGCAATGGGATTCCATAATGTCACATACAATAATAGAAGTTAAAAATTGTAAAACTTATACTTTGCTGTCTTTTGCATGGTTTTCACATTTTTAAAAAGGATATTCAATATTTATATCCTTTTAGTTATTCTACAAGTATTTTTGCAGCATAGTATTTATCACTTTATCACCTATTATTGGATATTTAGTTTATTTTTCAGTTTTCTGTTATAAGTATTACATCTTAGAATATCATCCAATCCTTTTCCATATTTTGGATTGTTTTTAACAACTTTCCACCGTAGCATCTCTTTAAAATATGATTTTTTGACTGATCTTCTTGAGAAATTGCTGTCATAACCTACTATACTACAAAATATACTCTGGCAGTAGCCAGGAATGACCTCTATGCTAACAAGTCCAGTGGCAGCATCTTCCTGAACATATCTGTGACCCTGTTTACCACCCCTCCATTTTAAAGTCTCTTGAATTTCCTTATGGCTTTGATTCTTAGTTCTACCTTTATGATCTCAACCTATTTACCTAAACTTTATGAATTTTAGTCTCCTTGTTGACACAATTATGGTTGCTTATCTTATTCTTTTAGATCAAATAACACATAAAGCCACAAGCACAATGTCTAATATATAGTACAAGATTATAAATGTATTCTTTTATTTTCGCTTTCTGGCCCCTTACTTCCTGCATAGATCTTTCTCATCTTGGCAAAAGAAAAAAAAAAAGCACTTGGTAACTTCTGAGATAGGAAGATCATGATTCCAGGTATATTTCTAAAAGAGTGGGATTACTGTTAGACTTTCTAACAAGTCACAATTTTGTAGCAAGATGTGGCTGTGAGAAATGTGTTTGAGCTACCTGAAAATGAAGGTTTGGATTTTCTCTCACAGCTTCACATGGACGATTCTCATTGTGGATGAAGCTCACAGATTGAAAAACCAAAGTTCTCTGCTACAAAAGACAATTTCAGAGGTAAACTCAAAGGATAGTCTTAGTTTTTATATAACCATCCTTCATTTGTTAACTGACTTTATTTTTTAGAGCAAGTTAGGTTTCCAACAAAATTCAGTAGAAGGTATAGAGAGTTTCCATATGTCCCCTGCCCCTTTACAAACATGCTCCCCCCATTCTCAGCATCTCCCTGAAGAGAGATGTTAAAACTAATGAACCTGCATTGACACATCAGAATAACCCAGAGTACATAATTTATGGAATCACTTTTGCTATTGCACATAATTTGAGTTTGGAAAAACCAGTATTAACATGTATTCACCATTATAGTATCACACAGATTGGTTTCACAGGCTTAAAAATCTTATATCCCATGTATTCATTGTTCTATCTCCCCTCTAATTCCCCTTTGAAAACATGTAGTTTAGGTCTGTACATAGTCAACTAAATTGATATGTTTTTAGACAGATTTCTGCAGGGCTAAATGAACCTGTTTTGGGGGGTTAGGTGTAGTGACAAAAGTAGT
Source organism: Sciurus niger (assembly GCA_020740815.1). Classification (NCBI taxonomy): domain Eukaryota; kingdom Metazoa; phylum Chordata; class Mammalia; order Rodentia; family Sciuridae; genus Sciurus; species Sciurus niger. Next base: position 22,566 of record JAHUXG010028023.1, on the reverse strand, counting down.
ATTGAATATGTCTAATTACTTTTCCTTTCTCTTTTAAATAGGAGATAATATTTATTAAAATTCAGTTATCAAATAAGCAAGAACATACTCCAATAAAATACATTGTTTTATTTGGACATGTTTCAACTCTCTTTTGAGTGTCTTTGATTTCCTGGCAAAAATGATCTTATAGTTCTGCCTGCAGTCGCAAATGTATTGGACATACTTTACCCCCCCCATTAACCTAGTGAAAACTTTTGACCATTCACATGGACTCATGAAAAGAACAATTTCTTATAGAACATTGCCTCCAATCTCTCATCTGTCATGTTTTTTGTTATGATACCCTTGATTTCATTCCCTTCTCTCAATCTCTTTTATCATTCTGGCAAAGTAGGTGAGAAACATCATTGTAACCTAGTGCTGCCCTTTTTTGCTGAAAAGCCAGTGGAATGTGAACTACATTCTCCTTATTTACCTGGTGAAAGTTTGCTCACTCATGAGCACACACTTGGTAATTTCTGAGATGATAATTGAAATTTGGTCCTCATCATATAATAAATCACTTAACTTTGAGTTCATTTAGTGGAAAAGCTTAGATCCAAATTCTTTATTTAATGTCCTATAAGTTGCAGTTTTTAGAGTCTTATTGAAGATGTACTCAGTTTTTATTAGTTTCAAACATTTTTATCCCCTGTCTGGTAGGGCATTCTCTCTCTCTGGTGTCCTCTTTTCCTCCTTTCTAGGGACCCTTGATTGTGTCTCTTTGTCATAAGTTTGTACTTTAATATTTAAAATAATATATATAAATAAGATATGACTTTTTAACTTTGCTGTATTATTTAATTTTCCTGGTATAAGCTCTTATGTCAGTTCAGAGGATGACCTTACTTGGCCTAATATTTTGTTGTTGTTTTTCTTCCTTCAACCTCTCCTGTTATTGGTGTTCTTATCTGATTCTCAATGTTTTTTCTTTTTTTAATTTTATTATTGGTGATGCTGGTGATTGACCCAGAGTTCCATGCATGCTAGGCAAGTGATCTGCCAGTGATCCACATACCCTGCCCTGTTTCTCAAAAATTTAAAGTCCTTTCTTTATTGGTTTTCTTATGGAAGAATGTCAAGAAAAATCCAGAAATCTTGATGTCTTGCATCTGATGTACTGCAAAGTTTTATAAACAAATATTTTATTAGTGTACATCTTGCTTGTAGCAAGCAAGTTTCTTGCTTGTAGCAGAGAGGCCTGAAGCTGTAGCTCTGGCCTTTCAAACTCCTCGGGTGTATGTGTTTACTTAGATGCCTGAGTTAACTCCTCATGTAGGTCATAACATTTTTGAATCCTTATGTAGATTGAATAATAATAACCATAGTGAAAAATTGTGTAATACACAGAGTTCACAAAGTGATGCTACTTACATTTCTATGAAAGTGTCTTCTTTACAGATTATTATCCCCTTCATTTAGTTGAAACTGAAGAGATATTATCTCCTACATTAAACAGAGTGTACCACTTGAACTTGAGCCTCCTGATTTCATGTGCCTTAACTCATTCCATTAAATCATGCCACTCTGCATTTCAATAAATGTTGTCATGAGTAACTCAGCTTTGCTTCCCAAACTTAGAGAATTTTAATTGTGTTTATTTACATATTCTAATTCTCAGTGGTTTTCAGTGTCCTGTTGACTGGAACTCCTATCCAAATCAGCCTCCAAGAGCTCCACTCTCTCCTCAGTTTTGTGGAACCTGAGCTTTTTTCCAAGGAATAGGTGAAAGATTTTGTTCAATATTACCAGGATATTTAAAGAGTCCAATCAGGTTAATTCCCATTCAACAAATCATCCCCAATAGATCTTGACACACAAACTTTCCTAATGCATAACAGTTACAGATAGAAAAGGAAGGGAATGGATAACCAGAAGATTCATGTGGTTCTTCAGATAAAGAACCACAAACACAAGGCAGATGTTGGGTCCCTTGTGTTGTGTCCAGTTATCTGCTATTCATGACTCTTATTTGTTTGTTACATGATTCTACACTGGGGCTTATTTGGTTCATTTTTGGAAGAAGGTAGAAAGTGCCAACTGATCTGTATACTTTTTTTTTAAACCAACTTGTAATGTTCTTTTTAATTTTTTTTTTCTTTTTGTGGTATTGGAGATTGAAGCCAGGGGTCCTTTACCACTGAGATACATTCCCAGTGCTTTTGTAAAAATTTGGAAACAGCATCTTGCTAAGATTCTTGGACTGGCCTTCAACTTGCCTGTCGGGGTTTTGGCCGGACCCCTGGCCCTAGGTGTGGCAAGGCTAAGATGGCACCTGGCAGTGAGCCAGAGCAGTTAACTTTTGCATAAACAACTGACATTATTTTGAGGAAGTTCCAGGGATTGGCTAAGCTCCCTGATGGACAGTACAGGTCCACTGTATGCCTGCCTTTGCTGCCTGTATCTGTTAATGCTCCCCCCTCGTGCGAAAATGCTGATTGGTTACTGTACTATAGATATTGAAGTGTAAGTTCCTCAAAGAGGAGAACAAAGAAAGAACTATGAGAAAGTAAGCGCGCAAAATAAAGAGCTCAAAAAAGAACCAGGTTTGCGTCTTGTCTCTCTGCGGGCAGGGAGCGCGACAAGTGGTGCTGACAACCCGGGATTTAAAGAACAATAATTTTTCACAGACAAGGGTAAGTTAAGTGGTAAGTAATAAAGTAATAAAATAATAAAGCAATAAAGTAATAAAGTAAGTAAGGCTAGAAAGCCCGGTAACAGAGAAATATTAATAGGCTTTAAGCCCGGTAACAGAGAAATATTAATAGGCTTTAAGCCCGGTAGCAGAGAAATATTAATAGGCTTTAAGCCCGGTAGCAGAGAAATATTAATAGGCTTTAAGCCCGGTAACAGAGAAATATTAATAGGCTTTAAGCCCGGTAGCAGAGAAATATTAATAGGCTTTAAGCCCGGTAGCAGAGAAATATTAATAGGCTTTAAGCCCGGTAGCAGAGAAATATTAATAGGCTTTAAGCCCGGTAGCAGAGAAATATTAATAGGCTTTAAGCCCGGTAGCAGAGAAATATTAATAGGCTTTAAGCCCGGTAGCAGAGAAATATTAATAGGCTTTAAGCCCGGTAGCAGAGAAAGATTAATAGGCTTTAAGCCCGGTAACAGAGAAAAAATTAATAGGCTTTAAGCCCGGTAAAAGTTCACAGAAGGCAGACTCGTTGCCCGGTAAAATTAGTTAGTTTCAATTTATGAAGTGGTACCAAACTGTGTGTGTGGTGTGTTATTTTTGTGTTTGTTGTGTGGCTTGTTTGTGTGCTTGGAGCTCTTAGTGCTGTAAGATTTAATCATAGGAACAGAACTGTCTAAGACTGGAATGCAGCAGCCTCTTAGGGAGTTGTTGGGGAATCACGGAACGCCGCTGAAGGCAGAACAGCTTGAGCATTCCTTGATACCATAAAAAAGGTCTCTCCGTGGTTTTTAGATAAAGGGTTGTTAAATATATTCCTCAGTGGATGCACCTGGGAGAGGATCTACACATAACAAAAAAAAACAAAAGCTGTTACCTGTTGGAACTTTAGCCATTTGGTCCCTGATTAAATCTTGCTTACAACATAAAGATAAACAAAATCTAAAGGGACCCCTGGAAGAGGAAAGTCAGGTTTTAGAAGAGATTAAAGAGAAATGGTTCTGTTCTCAGAACTCAGAAAGAAAATATAACTCAGAAGGGGAAGATTCAAAAGAGGAATTTTCAGGGGGGGAGCTAGAAAGGACATTTGGGAAGCTAACAATGCAGTCTAAGCGCCCTATTAATGATGACATTGACACCGGTGAAGACTCGAGACCTGTGGGCAATAGTTAAAAAACACTCTTTTGTGGAGCCTCTGACTGAGGGCAGTCAGGTTTTGGAGAAAATGTAAGAAAAAAGGTCTAAAACATCAAAAAGGGTGTCAATAAGATCAGGGACAAACAAAAATAAAAATGAAAGTGGGTGTGAAGAACAACTTGTTAAAAAGAGGGAATTCAGTTTAGGGGAGGGTCCCCCTAGGCAGAGAGCTCAGCAGCTCCATTCCTCAAAAGTAGTGAGAAATGATGTTTTGTGATCTTCTGCATTCAAACCTAACCTGATTTCTTAACCAGGAAGAAAAAGGGTTAAAAAGTCCTGGGTGATCCCCCCTCCCCTCTGCCTGGCCTTGTCAAAGCCTGCTCAGCGGGAAGGGGGGTGTAACCTGAAGAAAAGAAAAAAAAAGGTGTCCATTTTAAACTTCTGGGCTGGTGCACAGAACTAACTTATTTTCTAGGATTCTTCGTTTGTTTTGTTTTTCTTTAATGCTGTATTTTTAAGCTCATAATTTTGATCCTGCATACCTAGGTTAATGATTTTTTTCTTTTTTTGATCAGTTCTATTTTTATTCAACTAGAGTTATTTTTAAACATCTGCTACATTGCAATGAAAATGAATATTACAAGGCCTTTTAGTTTTGTGTTAAATATAAGCGTGCATAAAAATTAAATTTTTTAAAATGGATCCAAATACTTTTAATTCACGTGATTTAAAGGTTCAATTCAAATTGGGTAAACTAATAAAAGTAAAATGTCTTTGAAAATAACTCACAAGTCTCTAGGTGGTCAAACTAATGGAATGTTGATGTTAAACAATGTCTAATATCAATTGTTTCTAGGACTTTTCTTCAACAGGAAAAAGACAGCAAATACTGTTCAGGACACTTGACTGCTTTCTTGGTTTTTACAGAATAAATGAATTAGAGTTAACATGTATGGGATTACTCAAATGTGTTTGTTGGTGACATCTGATTAATTTGCAAAATTAAAATGCTCATTGTTAAATAACATCAGGTACTCTTAACTCCTTAAATTCCATGGAGTATCATACTTAAACATTATTGGTGTTTTCATAGGTTGGTAAATAAAAAGGGTTTAAATTTGCTTTGTGTCATCACTGAACTAGACACAAGGTTACTAAGAGTTATGTCCTAACAAGTGGAATTCTATATACAAAGGGTCCCAAAAGTTTCAACTGTGTTTCAATTAGAGTATCTGAATTCAAAAATTTCATAAGAGTTGTTTCAGAATGTGAACAAAAAGGGTTCAACAAATAAAAAAGAAAAAATAAAAGGTTCTGGGTTTAAAATGTATTTAATAAAAAGAAAAAGAAAATGTTTCTGGATAAGAAAGTCTGTGTGTAATAAAGGACAAGTTTCTACAAGTCTATGTGTAACTAAGTTGGTTATATGTATGTAAATCAGCTAAAGCTATTTAAGATTTTTCCTAAGGTGACATACTAATGTTCTGATATAAGCCAAAGTTTAATCTATATGGTAAAATGACATGGTAATATAACAAAGTTTTCTTAAAAACACTAATTCACTCTTAACTTTGTGTCTCTTAAGTTTTATTCTTTAAATCAATTGTCTTAAAAATAGGGGTTTATACAATTATGGTTAAACAACTGTTAAAAATTGTACTACGTTATAAAGTCTAAATTTTTCTTTAAAAACTAAAATTGGTAAGAACCTATTCCTCACTAAAATTAAAATAACTCTAACCACAAATGTACCTTATAACACACAAAAACAAGGTATTGTTGAACATACTCATCTCACCCTCAAAGATACTCTTTATAAACAAAAAGGGGGAATAGAGGAGACCTTCAGGTCCCCTAAAGATAAACTTTCTCTTTGTCTCTTTGTTTGGGGTTTTTTTTTTTAACTGTGGGTAATAAGGGTAACCCGGTGCTTTACTGCAGCTGCGGCTCAGTTTGTGTGTTTCCACGGAATAAACTAACTTACTACCTCTTTTTAGTCTCTTAGGAGGAACAGTTCAACTATGTAACAAAACAACTGCTTCTTTCAATTGTACTTCAGATTTGTGCTATCTCTCAATGTTAAAATGCTTCTAGGTTCCTGCTGGCAGACTTAATGCGTATTCCTACTTTCTTGCCCATACCAGTTTCTGTTACAGATGATGAATTGCCAGTATTGCTTTCCAGAAATAGGAGAGATTTTGGAATCACCGCAGCAGTCATTACCGCTATAGTTGCATCAGCGGCAGCTGCCACTGCAGCAGCTGTAGCCTTAACTACATCTGTACAATCTGCAGCCACAATCAATAAGGTGGTTCAACAGACTGCTACTGCCTTATCTACTCAGCAGACAGTGGATCAACACTTAAAAGCAGGGATTCTTTTAGTAAACCAGCGAGTGGACTTGCTTCAGGAACAAATGGACATCTTACAAGAACTGTTAAACGTGGGATGTATTTATCGTCTGACGGGACTGTGCGTTACACCTGTAGCTTACCATAACCTTAGCTATGCAGCAAACTTGTCTAGAATCTTGTCTGCTCAGCTACAAACAAATTGGTCTTATACATTTGATAATCTTACTGCTATTCTTAGATCTCAAATTGTTAGTCTCAATGCTACTAGAGTTAATGTAGCCCCTATGTCCGAAGTGCTAAGTTGGCTATCCTCTTCTTTCAGTTTTGTAAAACAATGGGCAGGTATGGGAGCCTTTTGTATGTTCATGGTTGTTGCTGTTGTCTTCCTCACACGCTTTATCATGCGCATGCGCCGAGATCAAGCTAGAGATCGTATCATTTTCCATCAGGCCATGGCTGCCCTAGAGGCCGGCAGTTCCCCACAAGTATGGCTCACGATGCTGGATCGCTAGCCAGACGGGTAAGGAAGGAGGTGACCCCCGTACTGACCTAAGACAGGAGCTGTAGCATGCTCTGCAGTTATCCGATGACGGGTAAGGACGGTGGTTGACCACTCCGCCTAAGACAGGCACGGTCCCGAGCTTTCCTTTTCTTTTTAAAAGAGAAAAGGGGGAACTGTCGGGGTTTCGGCCGGACCCCTGGCCCTAGGTGTGGCAAGGCTAAGATGGTGCCTGGCAGTGAGCCAGAGCAGTTAACTTTTGCATAAACAACTGACATTATTTTGAGGAAGTTCCAGGGATTGGCTAAGCTCCCTGATGGACAGTACAGGTCCACTGTATGCCTGCCTTTGCTGCCTGTATCTGTTAATGCTCCCCCCTCGTGCGAAAATGCTGATTGGTTACTGTACTATAGATATTGAAGTGTAAGTTCCTCAAAGAGGAGAACAAAGAAAGAACTATGAGAAAGTAAGCGCGCAAAATAAAGAGCTCAAAAAAGAACCAGGTTTGCGTCTCGTCTCTCTGCGGGCAGGGAGCGCGACACTTGCCATCCTCCTTTCCGAGTATATGTTACCATGCCTGGCTTCAAATTATAAATTTTTATAAAGACTTTACTTTCCATGCCACTTCCCAGTGCAGAAAAGTAAGTGCATGCTGTAGTCCTAAACTGTCCTTAAGAATTCTGCAATATTGGTATTTTCTCTTTAACACTTTGCAGAAACCTAAAGTCTGAGATGAGTGGGATGTGGAAGTGAAAAGGGAAGCCCTCATCCATATAACCAGTAACTTCCTCTTATACCTTTGCCCCTCTGCCTTGTGGAATTATCTGAATATTCATGTAATATCTGAATATCCTAGACTGATTATCAAAAACAAATTGCAGGAAACCAACTAGTGATTATGTATGTACTGGTTAAATATGAGTTGCAAGACTTCTTATAGCACAAATTCCCATACCACAGGATAAAGATTACCTCATGAACCTGCTCTGATTGATTTCTCCCACATTGAGAGTTGCCAGATAAAATATAGAACATCCAATTACATGTGACATGGGACAAAATTGTATTGAAAAACTATTAATTATTTATCTGAATTTCAGATTTATCTGGTTGCTTGTATTTTTATTTTCTGTTTCTGATAATCCTATGTGAAGTATAATTCTAATTTAGCATTATTTTTGAACATCAGGATACCTGGTCAATGCACAAGGAATTAGAAGTCAAAAACTCAAGTTTGAATGCTGACAATATTTACATTCACCTGTGTGTCCTTGGATAAGTTGCTTAATTCCTCTGAGACTCACTTAACTGTTATAAAACTAGTGACAGTATTACTTGCCATACATTTCTAGTCTGTTATGCTGCTCAATGAGATTAAATGCAAGAATACCCTGGAAAACAGTTTCTTGAAAATGAGATTATTAGTAAGAAGAATCAAGCTCTTTGAATGTTTGTATTTTGGAGTTTAAAATCCAGGAACAAGTCCAGAAGGAATAGGGAAGAACCCAGTAAAGGCAGAAATCAGATGGTCCTCTCTTTATGTGTGTTCAGCTTACAATTTTTTGACTTTACCATTTTACAAAAGCATTACACATTCAATAGAAACAGTACTTTGAATTTTGAATTTTTATTGATGTACATATTTGTGCTTATTTTTGAAGTATTGGTGTTTTGATTCATGTATACATTGAGTAGTGATCAATTTAGATAAATAGCATATCATATACTCAAAATTCTTTATGTTGAGTATATTCAAAATTGTGTCAGTTCTAACTGGTTTGAGATACATAAGGCATTATTGTTAGTTATATTAAAATGTTCAAAGTCATTAATCATCAGGGAAATGCAAATCATGACCACAATGAGAAACTACCTCACCCCAGTGAGAACAGTTATTACAAAAAGACAAAAAAACTAACAAATGATAGCAAGGATGTGGTGAAAGAGGAATTCTGATATACTCCTGGCAGGAGTAAATTGGTCCAAACATAATGGAAAACAGGATAGAGTTTCCTCAAAAAACAAAAACTAGAACTGCTGTACAATTCAGCAATCCCATCAAATGAAGAGACATCAACATGTCACAGAGATATCCTACTCCTGTGTTTATTGCAGCACCATTCACAGTACGCAAAATTTGGAACTAACCTAAATGTCCATTAGCAAATGAAAAAAGAAAGTGTGGTGTATGTACACAATGGGATACTATTCAGTTATAAAACAACATGAGTATCAGTCTTTTCCAGGCTAGAGATAAGTTGTAAGGTACTGTCCTGTGAGGGTGTGTGGCAGCAGCAAGTCACAACTCCCCAGTTCCCCAGGTGAACATGAGGTTAAATACCTGATACACTACAGTGTTCTATTTTGTCAGTGTTGTTTAGACACAGGTATTCAATAAATTACATAAAGTATTCAACAGTTTTTCATAAAATATTATTATGTTAGATTATTTTGCCTGAGTTGACTATTGTAAGTGTTGTAGGGTGTAGTTTAATGTAGGGTGGACTAAGCTGTGATGTTTACTTTGTTAGGTCTGTTAAATACATTTTTTACTTACATGATATTTTCAATTTGTGATGGGTTTATAAGAATGCAATCACTTTGTAAGTCCAGGAGTGTCTGTACTGTGAAAATTGCTATACTAACCTAGAATGCAGAATTAACTTGAAAATGAGGAAAGTAAATTGCTATATGTTCTCTGGTAATTCAGTGCCTTTGTTGTATTTTTTAACCACTTTCTTGTATTTTTTTTCCTTATACAGCAAGTGAACTACACAACCTGTTCCAGCCATTTCTGCTGAGGAGAGTAAAAGCTGAGGTAGTGACAGAGCTTCCCAAGAAGACAGAAGTAGTGATAGATCATGTCATGTCAGCTTTGCAGAAAAAATACTACAAGGCTATTTTGATGAAAGACGAAGGTAATCAGAGGGCAGTTCATCCATTTAGAAACTAAATGAGGATGTGACTTGGGGGCAGGGAAATATTTTATAATTACACTCACTTTGTATAGCAAAAATATAGGGTAGAATTTTGTATTCTGAAAGACACTCAGGTCAACTGCAGTAAGACAATGGCAGTGTTAAGTGTATCAGACTTAGTTGTTGCATGATGAAATTTCCCTTTTTCCTTTTGCCTAGTTTTTCTTATTCCTTAAAAGGAAGTAAACACTTTTAAATATCCATTCATGCCTTTTGTCCTCCATTTGCTTTTCCCCCCCTCTTAAATCCACAATAGAAATTAAAGAAGGAAATTTCAGATATTTCCAGTCATTATAACAAACCACCACCAAATTCAATTTATAGACTTTCTTCTCAAAACAAAGTGATGTATAGGAAAGTTCCATGTGGATATGCTGTTAATTCTCAGTGCAGATGAGCCATTGGGAGTCAGTATAAATTTGAGGAATGTCCAATAAAATTAGTAAGGTTATTTATAAAGAGTTGGGTTTGTTTTTTTGTTTTGTGTTTGATTTGTTAGTCCACTTTTATTTCTCTCTTCAAAATTACAGATGCATTTGAAAATGAAATGGTAAAGAAAGTTAAACTTCAGAATATCTTATCCCAGCTTCAAAAGTGTGTGGATCACCAATATTTGTTTGATGGTGAGGCAGTGTACTTTTTCCCCACATTGTTTTTCTTTAGTAGTTCTGGGTCCAAAATCATAGCAGAATTCTTAAAAAAAAAAAAAAAAAAACTATCTGCATTTACTGTATGTATTTTGCTTATTCTCATTTTCTCTATATTATCTAATGTTATTCAGATTTCTTCAGATGTTCCTGTAATATCCCTTATGGCTATGTTTTTCTTTTTTTCTCTTAAGTCAAGATCCACAGATTCTGTATTGCATTTGCCATGTCTCTATTTTTCTGAAATCTAGAAATGTTTTTAATCTTTTTGGGGAGTGTGGGGAGGGGACCTTTTTGTATTCCATGATGTTGACAGTTATGGAGAATAAAACTGGTAGTTTTACAGAATGTGTCATAATCTGGATTTTTCTGAGCATTTCTTCATCATTAGATTTTCTCTAGTCTTGAACCTACTCAGCCACTATGCCAAATTCACCAGTGATCTCTGTGATGCCCAGTGATTGTCAATTCACATATCAGTTAACCTCTCAGAAACCCTTGACACAGTAGATTACTTTTTCCTTGAAATGCTCTTCACTCAGCTTCTGAAATAGCACTTTCACTTGTTTTTCCTCCTACCCACATGCTTCTTACAATCATTTGCTGCTTCCACTCCATCTTACTGACTTCTGTATGTTTCTAAGCACTGCTTTAGTGCTTTCCTACAAAATTGATGTGTTGTGTTTTCATTTTCATTCAAATAATTTTTTTACACACTCTGATAGGTAATCTCTGGCCATGAAGGCTCCAGTATAGAAAGAATGCAAAAGGTTTGCTGTACTTGTGTTAAAGACTTTTTCCAAGTAGCACTGTGAACTATTTAATAGTTTAACAGGCTCTTAATCAGATGCACATTAGAATATTTTTTGAAGAAGAAGAGGCATTAGGAATGTAGATTTTGAAGGAAAACTTCAAAAATATTCTTTTTTCTTTAAGTTTTTAAAATTTGTTCTTATTAGTTGTACATCATGGTAGAATGCATTCATACATTTTTACAGATTATACATAAATAAAGTATAATTTCTCATTTTTCTGATTATACATGTAGGATCACATCGGTCATGTAGTCATATATGTACATGAGGTGAAAATGTCTGTTTCACTCAATTGTCCTTCTTACCCCCATACCCCTTCCCTTCCATTCACTCCCTCTACCTAATATAAAGTAACTCTATTCTTCCTCTACCCCACCTTATTGTGAATAAACATCTGCATATCAGAGAAAACATTTGGCCTTTAATTTTGGGTGTTTCTTATTTCACTTAGCATGACATTCTCTAACTCCATCCATTTACCAACAAGTGCCATAATTTCATTCTTTTTTTAAATCTGAGTAGTATTCCACCATATATACATACCACATTTTCTTTATCCATTCATCTGTGGAAGGGCATCTAGGTTGGTTTCATAGTTTAGCTATTGTGAATTGAGCTGCTGTAAACATTGATGTGGCTGCATTACTGTAGTATGCTCATTTTAAGTCCTTTAGGTATAAACCAATGAGTGGGATACCTGGGTCAAATGGTGGTTCCATTCCAAGTTTTCTGAGGAAAAATTATACTGCTTTCCATAATGGTTGCACCAATTTGCATTCCCAGCAGCAAGGTATGAGTGTACCTTTTTCCTCATATCCTTGTCAACATTTATTGTTGCTTTTATTCTTGATAATTACCATTCTAATTGGAGTGAGAAGAAATCTTAGAGTAGTTTTGATTTGCATTTCTCTAACTGCCAGCAATGTTGAATATTTTTTCATGTATTTGTTGATCGATTGTATAACTTCTGTGACATGTCTGTTAGTCCATTTATTGATTGGGTTATTTGTTTTTGGTGTTAAGTTTTTTGAGTTCTTTATATATCCTAGAGATCAATGCTTTATCTGAGGTGCATGTGGTAAAGATTTTCTCCTACTCTGTAGGCTATTCTTTACATTATTGATTGTTTCTTTTGCTGAGAAGAAGCATTTTAGTTTGAATCCATTTCATTTATTGATTCTTGATTGAACATATTGCACTTTAGGGGTCTTGTTAAGGAAATCAGATTCTAGACTGACATGGTACAGATTTGGGCCTAGTTTTTCTTCTATTAGGCCTGAATCTTTGATCCACTTTGAGTTGAGTTTCATGCAGGGTGAGAGAAAAGGTGTAATTTCATTTTGTTACATGTTCTTTCCATTTTTCCCAGCACCATTGTTAAATAGACTATCTTTTCTCCAGTGAATATTTTTGGCACACTTGTCTAGTATGAGATACCTGTTTTTATGTGGGTTTATCTCCATGACTTCTATTCTGTACTATTGGTCTATGTGTCTGTTTTGACACCAAACCATGCTGTTTTTATTACTATACCTCTGTAGTATAGTTTAAGGTCTGGTAATGTGATGTCTCCTCCTTCACTATTCTTGCTAAGGATTGCTTTGGCTATTCTGGATCTCTAATTTTTCCAAATGAATTTCATGATTGTTTTTTCTAGTTCTATAAAGAATGTTATTCAGATTTTAATAGAAATTGCATTAAATTTGTATAACACTTTTGGTATTATGGCCATTTTGATAATATTAATTCTGCATTTCCAGGAGCATGGGAGGTCTTTCCATCCTCTAATGTCATCTTCAGTTTCTTTCTTTAGTGTTTTGTAGTTTTCATTGTAGAGTTCTTTCATCTCTTTTGTTAGATTGATACCTATTTTTTTGAGTCTACTGTGAATGGGACAGTTTACTGTATTTTGGGGGGAGGGGAATAGTTTTCTTTACTTCTCTTTTAGTGAATTCATTACTAATGTATAGGAAGGCATTTAATATATGGGTATTGATTTTATATCCTGCTACTTTGCTGAATTTATTAGTTCTAGAAGTTTTCTCATGGAAATTTTTAGATCTTCTAAATAAAGAATCATGTTATTGGCAAATAGTGATAGTTTAAGTTCTTCTTTACCTATTTGTATACCTTTAATTTCTTTCTCTTTTCTAATTGCTCTGGCTAGAGTTTCATGGATATTGTTGCATAAAAGTGATGAAAGAGCATCCTTGTTTTGTTCCAGATTTTAGAGGGAATGCTTTCCAATTTTTCTCCATTTAGAATTATGTTGGCCTTGGGTTTAGCATATGTGGCTTGTATGATGCTGAGGTATGTTCCTACTATACCTAAGATTTTCTAGTTTTTTAAGCATGATGGGGTACTGTATTTTGTCAAGTGCTTTTTCTGCATCTATTGAGATAATGATTCTTGTTTTTTAAGTCTATTGATATGATGAATTACATTTATTGTTTTCCATATGTTGAACAAATTTTGCATCCCTGGGATGAACCACACTTGATAGTGGTGCACTGTCTTTTTATTATGTTTGGTAGACATTTTCTGGGATTTTATTGAGAATTTTTGCATCTGCGTTTATCAGGGATATTGGTCTGAAGTTTTCTCTCCTTAATGTGTCTTTGTCTGATTTTGGTATCAAGGTGATATTCATCTCATAGAATGGGTTTGGAAAGTTTCCCTCCTTCTATTCCATGGAATGATTTGAGGAGTATTGGTATTAATTCTTCTTTGAAGATCTTGTATAACTCAGCTGAGAATCCATCTGGTTCTGGCTTTTCTTAATTGATAGGCTTTTGATGGTGTTTCCTATTTTATTACTTAAAATTATTATTTAGATCATGTATGATCTCCTGATTCAGATTAGATAGGTCATATGTCTCTAGAAATTTGTCAATGTCTGCAGTATTTTCTTTTGTTGGAGTATAAATTTTCAAAGTAGTTTCTAATTATTCTGTATTTCAGTGGCTGTGTTGTGATATATCCTTTTTAATCTTGTGTTTTGTTAATTAAGTTTTTCTCTCTCTTTCTTTTCATTAGTGTGGCTAGGGATTTACCAATTTTATTGATTTTTCATTTTTTTTTAAAGAACCAACTTTTTGTTTTGTCAATTTTTTTCAGTTCTTTCTTTTTCAATTTCATTGATTTCAGTTCTGATTTTAATTTTTTCCTATCTTCTCCTGTTTTTGGTGTTGATTTGTTCTTCTTTTTCTAGGGCTTTGAGATATAATGTTAGGTCATTTATTTGTTGAATTTTTATTCTTTTAATAAATGAGCTCAATGCAGTGAACTTTTCTCTTAGTACTACATTCATTTTGTCCCATAGATTTTGGTTTGTTATATCCATATTTTCATTTACTCTAGGTATTTTTTTCATGTCATCCTTGATTTCTTCTATTATTCATTTGTCATTCAATAGTGTATTAGTCTCCATATATTAGAGTAGCTTCTATTTTTTATCTTACCATTGATTTCTAATTTCAGTCCATTATGATCTGATAGACTGTAGGGTATTATCTCTCTCTCCATTTTTTATATTTACTATGAGTTATTTGTGGAATAAGATGTGGTTTGTTTTAGAGAAGGATCCATGTACTGCTGAGAAAAAAGTGTATCACTCATTTATTTATGAAATATTGTTTATATGTCTGTTAAGTCTAAGTTATTTATTGTATTATTGAGTTCACCCAGTATTATTGTGCTGTGGTCTATTTGATTCTTGAAATTGTGAAGGGTTTGATGTACATAGATGCTCCATTGTTTGAGGCACAAGTATTTATAATTTTATTTCTTGCTGATGTATAATTCCCTTCAGTAGAATGAAATGACCTTCTTTGTCCCTTCTGATTAACTTTGGCTAGAAGTCCACCTTTTCTGATACGAGGATGCAAACCCCTGATTGTTTCCACAATTCATACGAGTGATATGTTTTTTTCCTATCCTTTCACCTTCAATCTGTGAATGTCTTTGCCTATGAAGTGAGTCTCTTAGAGACACCTTATTGTTGGATTTTGTTTTTTTAATCAAATCTGCAAGTCTATATCTTTTGCTTGATGAATTGGAACCATTAGCATTCAAGATTATTACTGAGATATGATTTGTATTCATGGTCATTTGGTTTATTTCTGACTTTTAATTTGGTGTAGTTTCTTCTTTGACTATTCCTTTAGTGTAGTTTCTCCCTTTGCTTGTTTTCACTTTTTTTTTTCTCTTCATCCTCATGGAATATTTTGATGGAATGTTCTGTAGTACAGACTTTCTAATTGTGAATTTTTTTATCTTTTGTTTTTCATGGAAGGTTTTTATTTTATCTTCAAATCTGAAACTTAATTTTGCTGGTTATAAAATTCTTGGTTGGCATCCATTTTCTTTCCAAGCTTGAAATATGTTGTTATATGATGTCCTAGCTTTGTGGGTCTCAGTTGAGAAATCACTTGAGATCTGAATTGGTTTTCTCCTATAGGTAATGTGCTTTTTATTTTCTCACAGCCTTTATAAATTTACCCTTATTCTGTATTTTAGTCATCCTCATTTTAATGTGTCTTGGTGTGGGTCTGCTGTAATTTTGTACATTTGGAGTTCTGTAAGCCTCCTGTATTTGATTTCCCATTTCATTCTTTAGGTTTGGGAAATTTTCTGATATTATGTCATTGAAAAGATTGTGCATTCCCTTGGTTTATACCTCTACTCCTTCATCTATCCAGATAACTCCTATATTTGGTATTTTCAGGTTTTCCCATAATCCTTGGAAGGTTTGCTCATGGATTTTGCCATCTTCTCTGCATGATCAACTTTATTTTCAATAGTAAATAACATTGTCTTCATTGCCTGAGGTTCTGTATTCTGAATAGTTCAGTCTATTGGTGATGCTTCCCATTACAAGTACAATTTGGTTTATGGATACCTCCATTTCAAGGATTTCTGCTTGTTTTTCCCCCACAATCTCTAACTCTTTATTGAAGTGATCCTTCACTTCCTGTATTTTCTCTTTGATTTTACTCTTTATACCATCCTTTAATTAGATCAGTTTAACTGTGTATATTCTAAACTCCTTTGTGGACATTTCTTCTACTGTTATGTCAGTGAATTCTCATATTGGGGCATCTTGATTTGTTTTGGGCACTTTTTTCCCTTGTTTTTTTCATGTTGCTTGTGTGTTTTCCCATCTAGTAGTGTGAATATGTGGTACTACAGACTCTATTCTATAGAACTATATTTTCCCTGAAGTTTTATAGTATACCACCATTAAGAGGGAGACCAAGATCAACAGCACCCAGTACAAACAATACACATCCTCAAAACTAATAGCTTCCATGAAGGTGTCTACTGTCCTATAGCTATGAACAGCAATGATGAGTTCAATCACGGTCCACAATATAAACAGAAAATTTGCCTAAAGGTTTTGCAATCTCAAATATTGGACACTGAGAAATCAGAAATAGTGCAGGACATGATGTTAATGAAGGAGAAAGAGAGAAACCACAAGCAAAAATTCACAAGAAGAGTGGAAGAAGAACCAACAGACATTGACTATTAGGGGGATAAAAGTTAGAAAGGGAATTCAGAAAAACAGACAAGGAAGAGGAAGAATATATATATAAAGAGAAAAAAGTTAGAAATATAAGAATATACAGCAGAACTGCAAAACACCATGCATATATCTCCATCCTCAACAAACTGGTGCATGAAAAACACCATGCTCCAAATATGGTGGAGAGAGATGCCAGAGGAAAAAATAAAATAAAACAAATCTCAGTGGAAAATTGAAAAACAGTCTCTGTTAGCATCCAAAAGATTCTCAGCCCTGCCTCTGACTTCCCATAAGACAGCCTGACCCAGACAGGACCTGACAGACCCAGTCACTATCCCACCAATCTGGACCTCAGATGTCTTAAGTTTGACCATGTTGAAGTCCCAAGATCTCAATGATACTGGAATTTGGAAATAGACCACCAGGGATGAGCAATCCTGAGGGACAATAACTAGATGGCAGCAACCAGCACCCCCAGGAGGAAGACCCCAGGAAAGCCAAAGCCACAGGCACATGACACTCAACCTCCAGGTCCTGGTGGGTGTCCCCAGACAGGTGCACCTTGACTCCCCAAGATGACAATAGCAGGAAACCCACCAGTGTCTCATACCTCAGGCTCTGACTGGTGTCTCAAAATGGATGCAATCATGTGCAACCAAACCTGGAGTCTCCCTGGCAGCAAACATCTGGGCAGTGGTAGAAGTGGTTAGTGGCAGGGGGTCAGTGATAGCAGGTAGGTGCTCAGCAGCAGCTCAGTCATCTGTGTTGTTGGCAGCAATGGGGGATCAGCAGCTGCAGTGGTGGCAGCTGTGGCTGTAGCTGCAGTGGCAATGAGAGAGAAGACCTCCAGGTGACCTCCAGGTAGCAGCAGCAGCTTTGGCAGCAAGGATGTCAGGAGCAGCAATGTCAGTGGCAGCAGTGTAGACCACAGGGATGGCCAGAGAAAAGGCCTCTGGTGTGCAGCAGCAGTGTGGGCAGCAGCAGCACCCAAAGAAAACACCTCCAGGCATCTGGGCCAGTGACCTCAGGGGCAGTTTTTCCCCAACTAAGAGAAAACTTCCAGGCAATGACCCCTTCCAGAATATTCTGCCACCCCATACCTTGAGAATCACTTATATACACCTAAGCCTGTTTCTTGATTCCTTTCCTAGAGTGAGAGCCTTAGCATTTTATTTTTGGATCTTCTTGAACTTTGGCTTCTCCCTTTGCCTCAGTTTCCTAAAGAGTGGGTTCGATTCCTAGACAAGTATTTATTAGGCTTTTTGGATGTGCCAGGCTCTGCAATTGGTGTTAAGCTGCACTGAGATAGTGATGTAAGCAAATAGTTATAAAATGCCTCAAATAGATGTGACTAAGGGACTTAATGGATTAAAAGGAGGAAGGGTTCTCTTGCTGTTGCCTACCTATTGACTTTTCTATTCAAGAAGTTTGCCCTGTGTCAGGGCATGTGATTGAGAATGGGCCCTTTCTTTTCCAGGTGCAGAGCCAGAGCCTTTTAAAGTTGGAGACCACCTGATTGAGGCTAGTGGGAAACTTTACCTGCTGGATAAGCTGCTGAACCTTCTGCATTCCAGGTATAGGTATATGTACTGCTCTCAGCTGGTGACTGTTTAAAACCTAATTAATGAGGAACTTACTTATTTCATGAGACTGATTCAAGTTTTCATCTTTTACAAGACCCTAATTCAGGGTCTACTTTCTCTGAAATTATACACCCACCCCATTCCATCTCATCCCACCCCACTCTTCCCCACCATTATTCTTTCTTTCCTGAATTCCTATAGCATTTAGGATCCCTCTCCAGCATTTGGCAAGCCCTACCTTAATCTCCTGCCTGGTTGATCAGTGGATGTTCACTTCATCAATCCAGCTATATTGTTTAGAGCCACAAGGACAGAGTCAGCATTGAGCATTTCTTTTATAATTGTCTGCTGGTACAATTATAAAAATTAAATTGACACATAATAAAGGCTCATTAAGCATTTATTCTTGTTAAACTGTGGGGTTTGATTTAAACTCAAGGGGTATTTGAAATAGTCTTTCCCAGAAATGTGAGTTGGGTATCAGAAGACCAGAATTTCAAAATTGTCCCTTTAGGATGATGTCCCAGGTGTGACCTGAACTAACCTAAAACTTCAGATTTGGCAAAAATTTCCAATCTTTTTTTAAGTTAAATAACTGCACATACTTACTGTGCTTAATTTTCTTTGACATATCAACTATAGGTGTGTTAGAGATGGAAAAGAGCCCATAAATACCCTACCTCCAAGTTTTTTTTATGTCCCAGACTGAGAAAGGTCTTGTTCCAAGTCATATAGCTAGCAAATATCAGAGATAAGAATTGAAGTACTCACCGTTACTTAAGCTCAATGCTTTCCCAAAAATTTGGACTAGAATCTGGCAGAAGTTCTCCCTAACTCTTGATCTTATCTTTGTGGTAAGCTTAAATTAAGTTCATTTTCTTAAAAAAGAATATTGTTTGTCAACACTGTACTTCTTTGTTCAGGCAAATTTTAAAACAATGTCTGATAACAAGGAGCTCCCAGTTTGATTTTGTTCTTAATGCATTATTTTGAATTCTTTCCTCTTTTCACTATCTGTATGCAAGTTTCCTCATGTATCTTGGGGGATTGCTTCTCTAAAGTGATGCTTCTCAGACTTTTCTAGATGATAATGACTTACACCCCCAAGTGGGGATAACAGTTGATAGCTGACCACAGCTCTTTAGGATCTTGATGAAGGGGTACACACATAAGTGAATCTTGCCATTTACTCTTCATGTGTTTATTTATTTCACTATTAAAGTGAAAGTTTATATTTATTTTCAATGAGTGAAGTGACATTCCAGAAATAATCTCCTTGGTTGCTCTAGGGTTTCCATAGTTCCTGGTGATTTGACATGTGCCCTGAGAATATCTCCACTGCAGCTTTAAAACTGCTCTGAAGGATGCTGCTACATGTGAAGGCACTTTGCATTCTTATGTAAACTATGTAGAGTTTCTGAGAAAGTTATATGACATTTATATTTCTACTTTAGCATTTGACTTACATATAAAATTATATTCTTTGATAAATTTTGTGTGAGGGTAACTCACGTTAAATACTACTAGAGTTTCTCCTTTTCTTTTCCATGCCAGAGGTCATCGAGATTTACTTTTCTCCCAAATGACCCAGATGTTGGATATTCTCCAAGACTATATGGATTACAGAGGTGAATACCCTGGGTCACTACATTACTGAAGACTTTTTTAGATTTAATGATCAAATAGGTCCATGATGAATAATAAGGAGTGTGGAAATGTTACAGAGGAAGAAAGTGCAAAAGCATTATTCAGAACCCAAAGAAGATGATGAGAGGGGAGAGCACTATGTGAAGCAGATGTGAAAATGTTAAGTACCTTCAAAAATATGATAAGTTGAGTTTCAGTGACAGAAACTTTCAGTGTCTTGCAACATTCAGCTTAACGCTTGTGTACTTATTCAGGATTAGTAAGAAAATGAATATTGATAATATAGAGATCCCACAAATCATGCAGGGGAAGGTAAGACCAATTATTTCTATGGACAATAGGGAATGTAGGCAATTACCTGAGAACTCTGTTTTATATGTAATAAAATTGATGTGGGACAATGGGAAAAAGCTTAAACAGTGGATGATTTTTGAACCTTTGGTAGATTATCAGCTGCAGAAATAAGAGTTTTAAAATTTAGTTCAGAGTGGTCTCTCAGATCCACTTGATGCCCTCCAAGTACAGCAGTAACCTGGAAACTGCAGAAATGCCATTGGCACATTGAGGAATCTCCACTGTCAAAACATGACAAGTTTATAATTCCCCTTCCTGACCTGATAAATGGTGGTAAGAGGAAAGCCTGAAAGCTTCATTGAAAAGCAGATGCTGGGTAAGCAGGTTGACTCCTAAGTGCTTGTATTACTGCTTGAGTAAGTAAGGATTGTGTCTCAGCAAATAGAAACTGCCATAGAGGGTAGATATTTAGGGTTGCCTAGGAATAATCAAAACTGAATATTAACTGTTTTAAGTACAAAAACTTTGGCTGAATGTGTTTAAAACCCCAGGATAGAGTGTTATGGTGAGTTGTTTTTTTTTTTTTTTTGTAAAGTAATGTATTGTCCCCCTAAATTTAGATTTTTCCCATGGGATTTATTTAAAGTAGGGTCATGCCTGGGTATGGCAAGGACAATATAGGCATTTGGTTTAGGAATGACTTGACGTTTTTATTTTCTGAAGAATCCTTGAAAAGAGTTAAGCTCTGTTTGTTTGTTGTTGTTCTTATCTACTAAAGACTACAGCTATGAGCATGTAGATGGTTCTGTGAGAGGAGAAGAGAGACACCTGACTATAAAGAACTTTGGGCAGCAGCCCACTTTTATTTTTCTTCTAAGTACCAGGGCAGAAAAGCCACATAAGTATTGATGAAAGCAGACAAAAAAGGAGTGGTATAGTACTTTTACATTCCAACCATTGGTACATATTTTTATTATTCTCTGAAATGTGAGGTTATTACCAAGGAGTATAATAAAAGGAGAGAATAAAGGCAGTTGACAGATCTGACTCATAGGATAGTTTATATCCTTAGTACTCATGTAAATGTAGCACTCACTCTTCTTCAGTTGTCTCCTCTTCTGATGTGATCTTGGTACTGATCTGTGTGGCCTTATGGAATTTTCCCTGCCTCCTCTATTCCCCATTGTCCTCTCTCCATGTTGGTCTGGGAACAGTGACCAACAGTGTCTGGAGTCGTTCCCAGTCTCTCTCCTTGACGCCCATACACTTTGTGATGTCATAATGGCTAGGTGGAGGGGCAGGAACAAGGCCTTGAGAGAGGGTGTGGGGTCCTCAGAATTAACTGTGTCCCCCAGTGTAACCTTTCCTTGGACCTAATGACCTCTGCCTATACTGACTGTTGAAGTTCTGAAGAGCCTGGCTCCTGTTCTCTTTGTGACTCTGTTGACCCTGAGTTTAGGAATGTCTTCTTTGATGTTGCTGTCCCAGGCATCAGGGGAGGGGCAAAAAGTGACTGAAAAATTGATAAAAATGCTTATTTTTCCCATTAAGTCCCTTCTGGAGCCAGGGACCTCTTTGCCCCACCTTGTACATAGGGACCTGAGGGATGGTCTCTAACATGTGTTTCCTCATGCTCAGTCCAGGAACCCCTGGGTCTCATTTCTCCCCTCCCTTTCTCCAATGCTTACCTGGCAGGTGCACACCACTTGGTGCCTGGCAGTACTGGAACCCCACACAGACATGCTATACTAATTCTTTTGACCCTGACAGCAGGAGTGCCACAGACTTCTTTGATGTCTTCATTGATTAATAGGAAGAAATCCCACTACAGGACTGTGATCTCTCCTTGTATCAAGGGATCCTCAGCCAGGATCACCAATGACCAAGCAGAGCCTTCCCTCTGCCACAGGCCCACCAAAGGTACCAAGTACTACAGATTGATACATATTTTTATTATCACAATGCCTCCCCCAGAGACTTCCCCAGATGCTGTGGTTTGAGAAGATACTAAGATGAAGGGCCCCTGGGGAGGGAAAGGGACACTTTGTGGCTGCAGGACAGCAGTGTAGCTGGGGGTTCCTGGTTCAGTGGGGCCCAGGTGCTCTCTCCTCCTCACTCCCTGTTCCTACTCACTCAGTCTGATTCCTTGCCCCTGTGGTCACAATGATAGGCACTGTGACTACCATTGAAAGTTGATAGGACAGACATTCAAATAGGTCATTGCCACCACTGGGGGGACATGTAGAACTGGACTGAGGTTATCTACAGTCACCAAAGTCACTGGCACCCACTCTCAGGCCATGACTGGGTGGAAGATGACTGGTTTGGTATGTCTTTTGCCTCTCTAATTTAGATGGGCAGGAGAGAAGAGTAACTTGCATGTGTCTCTGCAGCAAAGGTGATCTTTGGTCTCTTATTAACAGGGA
>JAHUXG010028022.1:0-31749 GCA_020740815.1 Sciurus niger | reverse complement strand
TTTTCATGATATCCCATAATTCTTGTAGATTCTGTTCATGATTTCTTACCATCTTTTCTGTTTGGCCAACTTTGTTTTCAAGATTAAATAATTTGTCTTCAATGTCTGAGGTTCTGCCTTCCAGGTGTTCTATCCTATTGTTTATGCTTTCTATGGAGTTTTTAACTTGGTTTATTGTTTCCTTCATTTCAAGTATTTCAGTTTGTTTTTTTTCAGTATCTCTCTTTATTGAAATGATCTCTTGCTTCCCATATTTGGTCTTTTAACTGTTGATTGTTGCGATCATTTAATGCCTGCATTTGCTCTTTCATCTCCTCCTTCAATGCCTGCATTTGCTCTTTCATCTCCTCATTAGCTTCCCTGATCGTTTTAATTATGTACATTCTGAACTCCCTTTCTGACATTTCTTCTGCTGTGCTGTCATTGGGTTTTATTGATGTAGTATTTCGGTTTGTGTGGGACATTTTCTTCCCTTGTTTTCTCATATTGGTCAGCTGAGATATGGGACCCTGAGATATTTCAGTTTTCCGCTATTGGCTTATAGTGTCCCGGTAGATTTCCAGTGTATCACCTCCCAGCCTTCAGTTGCCTGATGTCTTGGAGGAATCTGATAATGCAGTGCATCCAAAGAAAATTGGCCCTAACCCCCTACTGGTTCCACGGTTTGGAGCTGGTTCTGTGCCGAAAGGCTCTCACTGTGGGCCTGCACCATGCAGCTGGCCGTGTGGGAGGAGCCCACTGCCAGAGTGTGGAAGGCTACCTTGGGAAGACTCTAGCTGCCCTGCCCGGCTCCAATAAGCCACCTCTATCTGGGCCTGCCACCCGGGCCGAGCTTTACCCAGTGGGCAGACTCACCTGTGGCTCTATTTCAGTCCGAGTCTCTCAATGCCTCCCCTTCTCAACTCCTGGGTTCTGAAGCGACTGGGGGTGCAGTCACCCTCTAGGCTGCCAATTTGGATCTCACTGTGAAGAAAGCCTACAGCTGGAGTGGGCAGAGCCACCTGAAGAGGTCTCTGGCTGTCTTGCCCTGATCCCAGAGGCTGCTTGCAGATAGAAGCTCTCCTTTGGTTCCGGGGCTTGTGGCTGGTTCTATGTAGAGAGCCTCTCACTGGGCGGTCTGGTCTGAGAAGCTAGCCTTGAAATGCACCTCCCACTGCAGGGGTCCAGGCTACTTGGGGAAGTCTCTGGTTGCCCTATCCTGGTCCCTGAAGCTGCTTGCGTGCTGGAGTACTCTGCACTGTGCTGGCTCCGGAACTTGGATCTTGTTCTGTTCAGAAAGGCTCTCACTGGAGGGCCTTTTCCGAGAACCTAGAGAAGCTGACTGTGTGGGCGGGGCCCACCGCTGGAGTCTCCAGGCTGTCTGTGGAAGACTCTAGCTTCCCTGCCCAGCTCCGATAAGCCACCTCTATCTGGGCCTGCCACCCAGGCTGAGCTTTACCCAGTGGGCAGACTCACCCGTGGCTTATTTCAGACCGAGTCTCTCAATGCCTCCCCTTCTTAACTCCTGGGTTCTGGAGCGACTGGGGGTGCAGTCACTCTCTAGGCCACCATCTTGGATCACCTAGATTGTGGTTCTTGAAGTGCACACAATGTTCCTTGCAGGACTGCTGTGAAAAGGAAAATGAAGAACTCCTTAGGAACTTGTTGGCTTTGTTTGGGTCTGGGTTTTTGCAGAGAATTTGACAGTCAGGCCAGTAGAGGATGTAGTGGGTACCTAAAACGGGTTCCTGGGAACTGAAGAGATAGCATGGGCAATGACCATGGTAGGAATCCCTGGATCCTCAGAGATATAATTTTATAGGATCAAATTTTTTTCTTTGTACCAGGGATTGACCCCAAGAGTGCCTAACCACTGAGCTATATCCCAAGTCTTTTAATTTTTTTTTTTTAATTTTGAGACAGCATCTCTCTACGTTGCTTGGGACCTTACTAAGTTGCAGAGGCTGGCTTTGAACTCATGATGCTTTTGCCTCAGGCCCCAAGTTGCTAAAATTACGATTGAGCTCCAGCATGCCTGGACGAAATCTTTAATAACAAAAGAATTGTAAAATATCTTCATGCTAATATAAGTTCTAATTTTATTTTTAAAAATATGCTTTTTAAAAGAATATTTATTATAAAAAGTAACTCAATGTGAAGAAAATTATTTTTTGTCAACAGAAAGTTGACAGAAAGTTTTATGAGAAAATTTTGTGTAGACTTCAGGGTATCCCTATGCTATATAATCCTTTACAGAGAATTTTTAAGAGTCTGGACTAGATGTGATTAATTTGCAATCAATTAATTTTAAGTAAATAATGAGAGTGGGCCTCTTTTAATCAGAGGAAAATCTTAAGAACAAAAAACTAAGGACTCCAAAAGAAGCAATTCTGCCTTAAAATCACAACATGGAAACTTGCCTGAGTTCCTACCCACCTGCCCTGTGGATTTCAGATTTACTACTGCAATATCAACTCTTATTGGAATTTCCAGACTGCCGATTGCTATACAGATTTCAAATTTGCCAATCCCCATAATTATGTGAAGAAGTTCTTTAAATAAATAAATCTTTCTCTCTCTCTCTTAAAAAAAATAGTCTGGGCTAGAGAATGCATTGTACTAGACCTGGACTACATGCTTATAACAGAACTTTTTGTGGCTTGAGACAAATAATCATATTTAACAGCACACTGAAATTTTGAAAATTTAATCTTCAAAGACAATGTGCAATCCTGGAATTGGGAGTCTATGAGAATAAAAAAGTCAAATGCTTCAGTACCTCACCTGATGTCCAGAGAAGTGCTGATATGAAGCAGCAGGCATGACAGGACATGCCTGGGAGCCCAGAACCTAAACATTCTTTGCTAGATAAAGAAGGGATGAGTTGAAGGAAATGGGATTGAGGATGTTGTCCTCCTCACTATTGATAAGAATGTCTCAAGGAAATGGCCAATAGATTCTGAGAGGTGGGGACTAGAACAGCACAAAGGCTAGCCTAAGAGCCAAATATTTCCAGCTCTCTGGAACTCTTAGCCATGGTTATTTGCACAGACAATTAACAGGAATTAGATAATCCAGAATTCTAGTAGAAAAGAGAGAATGATATTGATGAAAAAAAAAAAAAAAAAACACAAAACATTCAAACAAGAACCAAGACCTGATAACAGACTGTTATAATAAACTCCAAAGAAATTTCTGTGCCCCCAAATATTGCCAGCAGGTGGAAAAATGCAATAGAGAACTGATAGGCAGTGATTCACATCAGGGAGGAAACTAGGGGAGGGCTGCCAGACTGGTTAATTGAGGAATTTGTTTCACTCCCAGGTCTACTCATTGTTCTTCTCTAGTAGAATTTAGTAATCTATCAGCAAATACTAATAATACTGGTAACTGCTGAAACTTCCCATTCTCTCTTGTCTGTAAGTAGGCATTTTTATTGCAGCTGTCTTCAACTTCACCACCATTGATTTTGGGTGTCCTGGGCAGTAGCAATTTGTCTTTAAGCTTTTCATTGCAGAACTTTGAGAAGTCAAGTTTATATGTGATGGAGAGTATGGCACTACAGTCATATTTTCTGAACATGGTTCTTGGATGGTTTTGGACCTCTCCCTGAGGGAAGAAGAATGTATACAGAAAACAGTGAGGTAGTAACTAGAGGTGGTCTGATTCAGTCTCAATTGCTAACCAACTAATCTTTTGTCTGCTAGATTATAGAGGCTGTAAAGTTATTATATGTATTAAAAATAAATCATTAGGCAAAGTAAATTTAACATTATGTATGAGCAGAGAATAATTCATGAATAGGGCAGCACTCAAAACTGAAAGAGGTTCAGAATGAACAGTGAACTCTGAGAGTCTGAATATTGAAGTAAAGCAAAGAAATTACTTAATTAACTATGGCCATGCCTTTGCCTTATTTGGGTATGGTCCAAGAGGAAGTCCATATTTATATAATCAATCAGCTAGTCAGCTGTTTGTGATTGGCTGGGCCTCAGTCTTTGAGATTTTCTTTTTTTTGCTTTTGTTTTTAAGTCAATTTTAAAAAGTGCTTCTAAGTTAAAATTCTTTTTACTAAATACTAAGGGCTCAGTCACAGAGACAACCTCAGGGTAATCACCTTCTTTTTACTTGCTTTAACAATACTCTTCCTTGATGACAAGGGTGGCATATAAATCTTTGTTGTGTGTGTGAGGAATAAGTAGAAATATGCTGGGGACTTGAGAAAAGTTTTTATATTTTTTTATTCTTAAAAGAAACTAGGTTTCTCGATGATCCAAAGGCTAGTCCTGAAATCCTGGGCCAAGCATTCTGCCTGCTTCAACAGTGCAAGCAGTTGGGATTACAAGTGCATACCACTGTGCCTAGCATAGACTTTCTTTCTTGGTACATGATTCCTCTTTCTCTTTCTTCTGACCTACAATACAAACTTGAAGGTAGAGGTGGAGCAACTATGTGGAACAAGAAGAAAATACACTAGAAATGGTGGAAAAAGAAGGAAGAAAAGGAGACAAAAGACAGAAAAAAATAAAGAGTAATCCAAGCCTGAGTTCTAAATTCCTTTGTTCTAAATGTCTTTATTAAGTAGCTACATCAGCTCAGGACAATTTATCAACTTATTATATTAAAATGTAATAATAAAAAGCTAGGCATAGTGGTGTATACCTATAGTTTAAGCTACCCCAAAAGCTGAGACCAGGAGGATTACAGGTTTGAGACCAGCCTGGGTGACATAACAAGGCCGTCTCAAAAAAAAGCAAAATACCCCACAACAATAATAATTATGTCATGTATTTAAGCCTAGTACACCTTAATGTTCAACACTAACATTTAGGGTTTTAAATAAGAATAGTGAAGTGTCCTTTCATGTTCATCAGATGGATGGAAATTAGGAAGTCTAACTGTAATTGGTGTTGACAAGGAAGTAGAGAAACAAGGGTTTTCATACATTGTTGTGGAAGCAAAAACTGGTGCAACCACTTTGGGAAACAAAGTGAGAAAATCTAGAATAGTTGAAGATGGGCATAAAAAATCCATTTCCAAAAAGATGTAAACCCTAGGCCCTTACTATTTAATAAGTGGTCTGTGGATTGACCACCTATTAAACAAGAACACAAGAAGACACAGGTAAGCATGTTCAGGGGCATTGTTTCCTAAGAAAAAGAGGAGGGGACACTTACTGCCCACAATAGGATATATATATAAATGTTGTTAAACTCATTAAATAGTGTTGTTATATCCCATTTATACCCATTTGTATAAATGTCTAAAACTTTCAAAATCATTTTTTATCTTGCTTGTTTGTATTTATATTCATTAATTGTAAGCAGAAAATGTGTATTGGAAGGACTGGGGATGTAGAGTGGTAGAGCATTTGCCTAGCATGTGTGAAGCACTTGGTTCAATCCCCAGTACTACACATACACATACGTACACACACACACACACAAACATAAAATTCAGGATAGTAGTTAAATATGGGGAAGGAGATAAGGTAATAGCATAGGGGCTTTAACCATGTCCTTTATTTTTTAAGTAACTTTACAGCAAATAGATAAAATAGTAATGGTTGAAAAAGGTTGGTTGCAAATATCATGGTAATTTATTAATGTCCCTGTTTTTCTCTGTGTTGGTAATATTTACAATGTAAAAAGTGAAAGATTCAAGGCAAAGACTAGAACTGGAGTCAGGTGTCTCAGAATAAAAATTACACAGATGTCAGATGAAGAAAACCACACTGATTAGGAAAATGACAATCACCAACATCAAATGCCAATACTTCAATGCTCTAAATGCTGAAAAATGTTTATCTTCAAGTCAATTAATTCAGTCTCTTTTTCTGATTTTCCTAGATCAGAGAAAAAAATAAAGGCCTTTTGATGTTAAACTTTATTTGAGCCCCAGAGTATTTGAGGCATGAACACACACTAGGGAAGTTTTTCGATGCAACCCTTTATCGAACAAATTTGATAATATTTAACATTTATTTTGCACTTACTAAATAGTAAGTACATAAGTCACTATACTAAGAACTTTGTGTGGACTATCTCATTCCACTTAACAACATCCCCATGTAGTAAGTAGTGTTTTTATTCCCATATGAAAATGAGGAAACCAAGGCTAGTCACAGGCTGGTAGGTTGTGGGGCTGTGATGTAAACTGACCAGTTAACATCCGGAGGCCTCATTCTAATCCACCTTTCAATGTGCCAGGCACAGTCAGGTGCTGAGATTCCTGTACCACATTAAGTTTCAAACAAAAGTGAAGTCAGCCATAAAGAATACAATTATGGCATTTCCTGGTAAATGGATGGAACTGGAGACTATTGTTCTAAGTGAAATAAGCCAATCCCCCAAAAATCAAAGACCAAATGTTCCCACATGTGGATGCTGACATACAATAAGGTGAGGAGGGGTGGGGAGAATGGAAGTTCATTAGATTAGGCAAAGGGGAAGGGTGGAGGTTTGGAATAGGGAAGACAATAGAATGAATGAATCAGACATAACTTTCCTATGTTCATACATGAATATATGACCAGTGAAACTCCACATCATATACTACCCGAAGAATGGCATTTAGAATAAGTTATACTTCATGTTTTAAAAAGAACAACAAAATAGCACACTTTACTAACATGCTCTATTCTATTTCTGAATCCTTCTTATTCAAGTAAAGAGTTACATAAAGGTTTAAAACATACAATACTAAAGTATTTAACAACACATATGTAATAACAAAACAAACAAATCATTTAAATGGAGGTGACTCCATGTGGGTTTGTCTCTGTGTGTTCTGTCTTACTACATTGGTCTTGTTCTTCCTGTTTTTGTCACTATAGCTCTGCAGAATATTTTGAAATCAGATGTTGTGATGTCTTCATATATTGTGTTGCCACCAGCATCATTCTTATTGCTCAGTATTGCTTTGACTATATTGGTCTTTATTCTTCCATATGAACTTTAGGACTGGTTTTGTTTTTTTATTTTTTATTTTTTTTTTAGTTCTATGAAGAATGTAATTCTTATTTTGATAGGCTTTGTGAATTGAATCTGTATACTGCTTTTGATAGTAAGGCCATTTTGACAATATCAATTCTGCCTATCCAAGAATATGGGAGGTCTTTCCATTTTCTAAGGTCTTCTTTAATTTCTTTCTTCCGTGTTTTATAGTTTTCATTGTAGAAGTCCTTTAACCTCTAAGGTTACATTTATTCCCAAGTGCTCTTTTTGGAGACCATTGTGAATAGAATAGTTTTCCTGTTTTCTTTCTCAGCAGGTTAATTATTGGAATGTATGGAAGCCTATTGATTTTTGTGTCTTGCTCTTCTATCTTGCTACTTTTTTGAATTTCTTTATCAGCTCTAAAAGTCTTCTGGTGGAGTTTAATGTGTCTTTTATGTATAGGACAAGTCACCAGTGAAAAAACACTGATTTTAACAAATTGTACTTGGAAAACAAGATATTCATATGCAGAAGAATGAAATTAGATCCCTCTTTTTCACCATGAACAAATGTCAACTCAAAGTAAATCAAAGGCCTAGGAATTAGGATGGAAACTTTGCAACTGCTAGAGAAAAACAGGGTTCATACACCTTCTAATTGGCATAGGCAACAATTTCCTTAAAAAGATCCCTAAGGCTCAAGAAATAAAACTAAGAATCAATAAGTGGGATGGCATTATATTCAAAAGCTCCTGCACAGCAAAGGAAGCAATCAAGAACATTACAAAAGAGCCTACAGAATAGGAGAAAATGTGTGCTAGCTATTTGTTCAAAAAGGAGTTCATATCAAGAATATTTGAAGAACTCTAAAAATACCCAAAACTCAAATAACTCAATCAATGATAGGAGAAAATGATTAAACAGACACTTCTCAAAAGAAGAAATACAGCTGGGAATGGTGGGTCATGCATATAATCTCAGTGACTTGGGAGGCAGAGGCAGAAGGATTATAAGTTCGAGACCAGTCTCAGCAAATTAGTGAGACCGTAAAAAACTTAGAGACATCCTTTCTCACATAAAAAAATAAAAAGATTTGAGGATTTAGCTTGGTGGTAAAGCATAACTAGGTTCAATTGAAGAAGTAAGAGGAGAAGGAGAAGCAGCAGAAGCAGTAGCAGGAGGAGGAGAAAGAGAAGGAGGAGAAAGAGGAAATAGGAGGAGGAGGAGAATGCAAGGGGAAGTGATGAGGAAAATGATGGGGTGGGGGAGAGTAAGAAGGAGAGAAGAAAGAAGAGAAAGAGGAGTAGGAAGGAGAGGAAGAAGAGGAGGAAGAGAAAGAGGAAGAAAATGAGGAAGAAAAGGAGAAAAGAGCAGAGGAGGAAGAACTACAGGGGGCCAACAAATATATGAAAGAATATTCAATATCTCTAATAATCAGGGAAATGCATATCAAACCAAAATTGAGAATTCAACTCAGTTCAGTTAGAATGGCAATCATCAAAATAAAAATAATAATAAATGCTGGCAAGAATGTGGTGATAAGGTACACTCATACATTGTTGATTTTTTTTTCTTTTTTTTTTACCAAGAATTGAACTCAGGGGCACTTCACCACTGAGCCACATCCCCAGCCCTATTTTGTGCAATACTTAGAGACAGGGTCTCATTGAGTTGCTTAGCACCTTGCTTTTGGTGAGGCTGGCTTTAAACTCGTGATCCTTCTGCCTCAGCCTCCCAAGCTGCTGGGATTACAGGTGTGCACCACCATGCCCAACTTAAAGGTATCTTTTGAAGAATAGAATTTTTAAATTTTTATTTTAGAATGTCCACTTTATTCCACAACACTTAGTCAGACACCATTTACATCTGAAGAGGTGAAGGCCATGAAACTGATCTATGGTAAAGCACTAAGAAATTTTAGTTCAATTTTGCACATTCCCAGGAATTCCCAGACAAGTGTACCACCATGCAGAAATATGTGTGCCATTACTACATTTTACATAATATAAGAAAGAAGTGTCACTATACTTCAGAAAGTAGAGAATTCACCTGGCTGTGTATTCAATTGTTACAAAGCCACAGTAAATTATTTTATAAAATGTAATTTTATTTTATGTTACTCTGCTGTTACATAGGGCATAACTTGTTCACATGGCTTTTTGGGGACTATGTACAATGATTAGCAATGCACAATAGTGCATTTTAAATGCACTCTGAAAAGAACAATGACTAGACAAACTGGATACCCTCTCACATGTGTACAAATATGCATGGAAATTACTAAATTTTATATTTGGACTTGTGCTTTTATTTCCCCTAATATATTAAGAAATGACATATACTTTAATTTGCAAAAAGCAATGCTTGTATTCCAGCAGCAACATGCTACTTCTATTATGTAATAAAGTGAATACCAGAACTACAAAGGCAGGAGGCATAAGTGAATTTTTAATGGGAAGGGAAGTTGTCAACTTAAACAAATGAAGAATGAAAAGGAAACTTCCTGTTGTCACAAATGTGACCTCCCATAATGTGATAATTTGTGACTCTCAGGTCAGAAATATCAAGTACTTTCCCATTCAATCTAATATTTCTGGATTCTTCCTAAAAAGAAATACAGTAATAGTATGGAAAGATTGCGAACTGGGGAAAAAAATCTCAAAGAAAAATAAGGAATGGACTGTAGAAATTAAGAAGTTACATGGAACATTATTATTTATTTTATTATTGGTACGGGGATTGAACCCAGGGGAGCTTAACTACTAAGTCACATCACCAACAATTTTCTTTTATCTTTTGAGACTGGGTCTTGATAAATTGCTTAAGGTCTCAT
This sequence comes from Sciurus niger, assembly GCA_020740815.1. Lineage (NCBI taxonomy): Eukaryota > Metazoa > Chordata > Mammalia > Rodentia > Sciuridae > Sciurus > Sciurus niger. The sequence continues at coordinate 22,000 of JAHUXG010028022.1, read as the reverse complement.
TAAGTTGCTAAGACTGGTCTTCAACTTGCAAGTCTCCTGCTTCAGCCTCCCTGAGTTATTATGATTCCAAGCATGCACCACCATGACTGGTTAGAGCACTCTTTAAATTATAATTAACTACATTTTGTTATCTTCAAAGTAAAGCAAAGCACAATCATTTGCAGACTTTGATCAGATTACTTAAATACCAGATTTATAGTTTTCTACTAATTGTTTAGAAGTTACTTATGTCTACATAAAATCAAGCTATTGATACTTATCTATTGCAGTAATTGCACATCAGGAAGTCAAGACAAACAAATCAAGGAATGGAGTTTACTCAAAGCTGCAGTGTGAAAAGATTATGAACAGTGGATTCCATATATGAATGGGTTTCTTTGCTATAGGAAATCCAAGCACAATAAGGAATGGAGATGTGTGAAAAGGTTTCTTGGAGGGAAGGATGACACCCTGTTTGTATTTAATTTTTGGTACCTTCTCCTGTTCTATCTGATATGCATAATGTTAAGTTGTCTCTAAGCAGTGGCAGACAAGGATGATCTTGTATGACTCTTGTTTATCAAGTTCTGCAATGGTCTCATCAAAAGTCAATTGAGCACTGTGCAGGAAAGCTCTGGGTTTTTAGGGATCTCAGTCAAAAAGAGCAAAGTTAAGAATAAGCCTGAGGCAAACTGAGTGTGTGGGTTACATGTCTTCCTTGCTTATATCAAATGCCTCTTGATAAGCTACTTAGGAATTATCTATCATTTGTTTCTGATCATCACCACATGCAACTTCAGCAAGGTACAGGAAGTAATCTCCCTTCATTTTCAGATAGAAGACATTACTCTTTGGATTAGCTGCATTGGCTATTAAATACTTACCAACAATTCTGGGACAAAGGCACAGATGGATCTCAGTTCCAACTCCACTTTCTCTCAATAGTTCTTAATCAGTTGCAACTCCTTGTTAAAGCTGTGAGTTTTATGCTCAATGCTGACCCTCCAAGAAAACCTGTGACCCATCACCATGTTCTTATAGGCCTCTTGAGAATAAGCTGCACTCCTAGGTGGAGAGTTCTGCACCCTGCTGGGTCAGATTTCATGCAGATGGTGACATCATCATAGTGCTTGGCCTACTTGACTAGTTCAGCCTTCTGGATCAGCTCACACTTCTCACTGATGTGGGAGCCAGGGCCTCTTCTTTGTGGCCACCACCTTAAATTTTTATTGTCTACCTTATCAATCTGTTCCTTTATGGCTAGGTAAGTCTGTGTTATCAGAACTTTTGCTTACCTACAAGTCTCTTGTGTCTTCTTCTGATGTTTTATAGCTTTAATTTTTGTGTTTGAGTTTATAATCAATCTAGATTTCTTTTTTTTGTGTATGATTTGAGGTAGGTGTTAAGGCCCATTTTTTTCATACTAATGTTGAGTTCTTCTAGTGAAATTTGTTGAAAAGACTTTCTTTTCATTTGTCATCTTTGTAGCAAATCAAGCAAGTAAGTGTAAGTCTGTTTCTGGGATTTCTCTGCAGTTCTGCTCATCTGTTTGTTGAACTTTTTGCCAGCAGTACAGCACCTTCATTATTTTAGATTTATTGTAAATACCGAAGTCAACTAATGTTAGTCCTCCAACTTTGTTGTGCTTTTGCAAGGTTCCATTGGGTATTCTTGAACCTCTGCTACCTTTTTGTGCTTTCATATAATTTTTAGAAAAAAGAAAGCTAGTGGAATTATCATTGTGATTTTATTGAATCTATGGATGTATTTGGAGGAGAACTGATACTTTAACAATTCTGAATCAGTCAACTCATGAATATGTTATGTTTTCTGATTTATCTAGGGCTTTTAAACATTGTTCCAGTAATGTTTTGCAATTTTTAGCATAGAAATTTTACATACCTTTGGTTTATTTCTAGGTATTTTAGGTTTTTGTTTGTTCTGAATATCAGGATTAAACTCAGGAACATTTGATCAGTGAGTAACATCCCTAGCCCTATTTTTTATTTTATTTAGAGACAGGGTCTCACTGAGTTGCTTAGAACCTCACTTTTTCTAAGGCTGATATTGAACTTGCGATCCTTCTGTCTTAGCCTCCCAAGCCACTGGGCTTACAGGCATGAACTACCATGCCTGACCCTAGGTTTTTTAATATAATTATAAATGCAATTTTTTTTAATATTTCATTTTCCAATTGTTCACTGTAGTATATAAATATACAGTTGATTTTTGTTTATGACCTTATATCTAGGACTTTGCTAAATTCATTCATTAGTTCTAATGATTGCTTTGTGGGGTCCACAGGACAGTTGTCATAGTCAATCATATTATCTGCACACTTAGACACAGTTGCAACTTTATATAAAGTTAGTATCTAATCCTAAAGCTACGTCTCTACTACATTTTCTCACTGGCTTGCTCATTGTGTAGCCATAAGGAATACTGAGTTTTTGATATTTTCCCTAGGCATTTTTTATTTTGAATTTTTTAGATCTATTTTTTAGTTGAACACAATGTCTTTATTTATTTTTATGTGGTGCTGAGGATTGAACCCAGTGCATCACCCATGCTAAGCAAGTGCTCTACCACTGAGCCACAATTCCAGTCTCTTATTCTGGATTTTTAACATGAAATTTCCATAACATCCATCATTCTAACAATTTCCAAAATTCACTTGGTTATCAGGTATTCATAAAGTTACACAACCAACAACAACAAATAACTCCAGAACATTTTCATAATACCAAAACAGAGATCCTGTACCCTTTAGTAGTTGTGTACTGTTTCCTCCTCCCCTCAATCTCTAGCAACTACTACTCTACTTTATGTGTCTATTTATTTATCTATTGTGGATGTTATGGACATTTTATATATAAAGAATTATATAACATATAGCCTTATGCACCTGACTTCTTTCATTTAGGAAAATGTTTTCTAGCGCTGGGGGTGTAGCTCAGTGGCAGAGCACTTATCTAGCACGTGCGAGGCCCTGGGTTCAATTCCCAGTGCTACAAATTTTAAAAAAAAAGTTATCTAGATAAGTCATGTTATAGAACACATCAGTATTTTATTTTTATGGCTGGATAATATTCCATCATGAGAATATAGTACATTCATCAGCTGATCATTTGTGTTGTATTTCTAGCTATTAAATGTAATACTGTTAAGAATATTTATGTACAAATTTCTGTGTGAACATGTTTTCATTTCTCTTTGATATATACCTAGAGGTGGAAATGCTGGGTCATATGGTGAACTTAATTTAACTTTCTCATAAATTGTTAAATTGGTTTTCATAATGGCTACAGCATTTTACATTACCACTAGTGAAGTATGAAAGATACTTTTCTCTACATTCTTTTCAATGTTTATTTTTTTCTGGTTGATTTTGATGATAGCCATCCTTATGAATGTGAGTTGGTATGTCATTGTGTTTTAATTTGCATTCTTCCTAATGGCAAATGATGCTAAACAACTTTTCATGTGTTTACTGGTTATTTACTTATCTTCTCTGGAGAAATTTCCATTCAAATTCTTTGCCCATTTTAAAATTGGGTTTTCATTGTAGAGGTCTTTCACCTCTTTTGTGAGATTGATTCCCAAGTATTTTATTTTTTTCGATGCTATTGTGAATGGGGTAGTTTTCCTAACTTCTCTTTCTGAGGATTCATCACTTATGTATAAAAATGCTTTGGATTTATGAGCATTGATCTTGTAACCTGCTACTTTACTGAATTCACTTATGAGTTCTAAAAGTTTTCTGGTGGAATTTCCAGGTTCCTCTAAATATATAATCATGTCATCAGCGAATAGGGATAGTTTGAGTTCTTCTTTTCCAATTCATATCCCTTTAATTTCTTAGGTTTGTCTAATTGCTCTTGCTACAGTCTCAAGGACAATGTTGAATAGAAGTGGTGAAAGAGGGCATCCTTCCCTTGTTCCAGTTTTTAGGGGGAACGCTTTCAGTTTTTCACCATTTAGAATGATATTGGCCATAGCCTTAGCGTACATGGCCTTTATAATGTTAAGGAATGTTCCCACTACCCCAAATTTTTCTATTGTTTTGAGCATGAAGGGGTGCTGTATTTTATCGAATACTTTTTCTGCATCTATTGAAATAATCATGTGATTCTTAACTTTAAGTCTGTTGATATGGTGAATTACATTTATTGATTTCCGAATGTTGAACCAATCTTGCATCCCTGGGATAAAACCCACTTGATCGTGGTGCACTATCTTTTTAATATATATTTGTATGCAATTTGCTAAAATTTTGTTGAGAATTTTTGCGTCGATGTTCATTATGGATATTGGTCTGAAATTTTCTTTCCTCGATGTGTCTCTGTCTGGTTTAGGTATCAGGGTGATATTGGATTCATAAAACAAGTTTGGGAGGGTTCTCTCCTCTTCTATTTCATGGAATAGTTTGAGGAGTATTGGAGTGAGCTCTTCTTTAAAGGTTTTGTAGAACTCAACTGAGAACCCATCTGGTCCCGGACTTTTCTTTGTTGGTAGGCTTTTGATGACCTCTTCTATTTCATTGCTTGAAATTGGTATATTTAAGTTGTGTATGTCCTCCCTGTTCAGTTTAGGTAATTCATATGTCTATAGAAATTTGTTGATGTCTTCGAGGTTTTCTGTTTTGTTGGAGTATAGATTTTCACTAAAGAAAGAAATTAAAGAAAACTTTAGAAGTTGGAAAGATCTCCCATTTTCCTGGATAGGCAGAATTAATATTGTCAAAATGGAGTGAGAGCCTTTCTGACCAGAACAAGCTCCAAGACCCAGAAGCAGCACAGCACAGTGTACTCTGGCACGCAAGCAGCTTCAGGGACCATAAAAGGGCAGCCAGAGACTTCCCCAAGTAGCCTGGACCCCTGCCGTGGGAGGTGCCTTTCAAGGCTAGCTTCTCAGACCACACCGCCCAGTGAGAGGTTTTCTACATAGAACCAGCCACAAGCCTCCGAACCAACGGAGAGCTTTGATCCACAAACAGCCACTGGGATCAGGGCAGGACAGCCAGAGACCTTTTCAGGTGGCTCTGCCCACTCCGGCCGAGGGTCTCTTCATGGGGTGATCCAAGATGGTGACCTAGAGGGTGACTGCACCCCCAGTCACTCCAGAACCCAGGAGTTAAGAAGGGGAGGCATTCAGAGACTCGGACTGAAATAGAGCCACAGGTGAGTCTGCCCACTGTATAAAGATCGGCATGGGTGGCAGTCCCAGAGAGAGGTGGATTATCGGAGCCGGGCAGGCAGATAGAGTCTTCCACAGGCAGCCCTGCACACTCTGGTGGTGGGCCCCGCCCACACAGCCAGCTTCTCCAGGTTCTGGGAATGGAACGGGCCCGCTAGTGAGAGCCTTTCTGACCAGAACAAGTTCCAAGTGCCAGAGCCAGCGCAGCGCAGCATACTCTGGCATGCAAGCAGCTTTAGGGACCAGGATAGGGCAGCCAGAGACTTCCCCAAGTAGCCTGGACCCCTGCGGTGGGAGGTGCCTTTCAAGGCTAGCTTCTCAGACCAGACGGCCCAGTGAGAGGTTTTTTCCATAGAACCCGCCACAAGCCCCCAAACCAACGGAGAGCTTTGATCCACGAGCAGCCTCTGGGATCAGGGCAGGAGGGCCAGAGACCTCTTCAGATGGCTCTGCCCAATCCCACTGCAGGCTCTCTTCATGGGGCGATCCAAGATGGCGGCCTTGAGGATGACTGAACCCCCAGTCACTCCAGAACCCAGGAGTTAAGAAGGGGAGGCATTGAGAGACTCGGACTGAAATAGAGCCACAGGTGAGTCTACCCACTGGGTAAAGCTCAGCCCAGATGGCAGGCCCAGATAGAGGTGGCTTATCGGAGCCAGGCAGGGCTGCTAGAGTCTTCCCAAGGTAGCCTTCCACACTCCGGCAGTGGGCTCCTCCCACACGGCCAGCTGCATGGTGCAGGCCCACAGTGAGAGCCTTTCCGCACAGAACCAGCTCCAAACCGTGAAACCAGTAGGGAGTAGGGCCAGTTATTTTTGGTTGCAATGCATTATCAGATTCCTCCAACACATCAGGCTACTGAAGGCTGGGAGATGATACACTGGAAATCTACCGGGACACTATAAGACAATAGCAGAAAACTGAAATATCTCAGGGTCCCACTGAAAACTCACCAATATGAGAAAACAAGGAAAGAAAATGTCCCACACAAACCTAGATACTACATCAATAAAACCCAATGACAGCACAGCAGAAGAAATGTCAGAAAGGGAGCTCAGAATGTATGTAATTAAAATGATCAGGGAAGCTAATGAGGATATGAAAGAGCAAATGCAGGCATTGAAGGAGGAGATGAAAGAGCAAATGCAGGCATTAAATGATCGCAACAATCAACAGTTAAAAGACCAAATATGGGAAGCAAGAGATCATTTCAATAAAGAGAGATACTGAAAAAAAACAAACTGAAATACTTGAAATGAAGGAAACAATAAACCAAGTTAAAAACTCCATAGAAAGCATAACCAATAGGATAGAACACCTGGAAGACAAAACCTCAGACATTGAATACAAATTATTTAATCTTGAAAACAAAGTTGGCCAAACAGAAAAGATGGTAAGAAATCATGAACAGAATCTACAAGAATTATGGGATATCATGAAAGGCCAAATTTAAGAATTATTGGGATTGAGGAAGGCTTAGAGAAACAAACCAAAGGAATGAACAATCTATTCAATGAAATAATAACAGAAAATTTCCCAAATCTGAAGAATGAAATGGAAAACCAAGTACAAGAGGCTTATAGAACTCCAAACATACAAAATTACAACAGACCCACACCAAGGCACATTATTATGAAAATACTTAACATACAAAATAAAGACAGAATTTTAAAGGCCGCGAGAGAAAAGAATCAAATTACATTCAGAGGGAAAGCAATAAGAATATCAGCAGATTTTTCAATCCAGACCCTAAAAGCTAGAAGGGCCTGGAACAACATATACCAAGCACTGAAAGAAAATGGATGCCAACCAATATTCTTATACCCAGCAAATCCTTCCTTCAAATTTGACGATGAAATAAGATCCTTCCGTGATAAAGAAAAGCTAAAGGAATTTACAAAAAGAAAGCCACCATTACAGAACATTCTAAGCAAAATATTCCATGAGGAAGAGATGAAAAACAACGATGCAATTCAGCAACAGGAGGCGCTAGACTAAAGGAATAGCCAAATAAAGGAGAAACCAAATCATGTCAAAAACTAATATGAGTCAATTGACTGGGAATACAAATCATATCACAATATTAACCCTGAATGTTAATGGCCAGAATTCATCAATCAAAAGACACGACTGGCAGATTGGATTAAAAAGAAAAATCCAACAATATGCTGCCTGCAGGAGACTCATCTCAGAGAAAGAGACACCCATAGACTAAAAGTGAAAGGATGGGGAAAAACATACCATGCACACGGACACAGCAAAAAATCTAGAGTATCCATCCTCATTTGAGATAATGTGGACTTCAAACCAAAACTAGTCAGAAGGGATAAAGAAGGACATTACATGCTGCTTAAGGGAAACATAAATCAGCAAGACATAACAATCATAAATATCTATGCCCCGAACATGGGCTCATCCACATACGTCAAACAAATCCTTCTCAATTACAGAAATCAAATAGACGACAACACAATAGTACTAGGCGATTTTAACACACCTCTCTCACTACTGGATAGATCATCCAAACAAAAATTGAATAAAGAAACTATAGATCTCAACAACACAATCAACAATTTAGACTTAACAGACATATATAGAATATACCATCCAACAAAGAACGAACACACTTTCTTCTCAGCAGCACATGGATCCTTCTCTAAAATAGACCATATTTTATGCCACAAAGCTACTGTTAGCAAATACAAAAAGATAGAGATACTACCTTGTACTCTATCAGATCATAATGGGTTGAAATTAGAAATAAATGACAGAATAAAAAACAGAAACTTCTCCAATAACTGGAGATTAAATAATACACTATTATATGATGAATGGATAACAGAAGATATCAGGAGGGAAATAAAAAAAAATTCTTACAAGTAAACGAGAACAGAGACACATCATATAAAATCTCTGGGACACTGTGAAAGCAGTACTTAGAGGAAGATTTATTTCATGGGGCGCATTCAAAATGAAGTAGAAATCCACAAATAAATGACTTAACACTACAGCTCAAAGCGCTTGAAAAAGAAGAGCAGACCAATACCAAAAGTAGTAGAAGACAGGAAATAGTTAAAATCAGAGCCGAAACCAACGAAGTCGAAACAAAAGAGACAATTGGAAAAATTAATAAAATAAATAGTTGGTTCTTTGAAAAAATAAATAAAATTGATAAGCCCTTAGCCACATTAACAAAGAGAAAGAGGGAGAAAACTCAAATTACTAAAATTCCGAATGAACAAGGAAACATCACAACAGACACGAGTGAAATACAAAACCTAATTAGAAGCTATTTTGAAAATCTATACTCCAACAAAACACAAAACCTTGAAGACATCAAAAAATTTCTAGAGACATATGAATTACCTAAACTGAATGAGGAGGGCATGCACAAGTTAAATAAACCAATTTCAAGCAATGAAATAGAAGAGGTCATCAAAAGCCTACCAACAAAGAAAACTCCGGGACCAGATGGGTTCTCAGCCGAGTTCTACAAAACCTTTAAAGAAGAGCTCATTCCAATACTCCTCAAACTATTCCATGAAATAGAAGAGGAGGGAACCCTCCCAAACTCATTCTATGAATCGTATATCACCCTGATACCTAAACCAGACAGAGACACATCGAGGAAAGAAAATTTCAGACCAATATTCTTAATGAACATCGACGCAAAAATTCTAAACTAAATTTTAGCAAATCTCATACAAATATATATTAAAAAACCCACGATCAAGTGGGATTTTTCCTAGATATGCAAGGTAGCTTCAACATTCGGAAATCAATAAATGTCATTCACCATATCAACAGGCTTAATGTTAAGAATCACATGATTATTTCAATAGATGCAGAAAAAGCATTCGATAAAATACAGCATCCCTTCATGCTCAAAACACTAGAAAAAATTGGGGTAGTGGGAGCATTCCTTAACATTATACAGGAAATCTGTGCTATGCCCATGGCTAATATCATTCTAAATGGTGAAAAACTGAATGTGTTCCCCCTAAAAACTGGAACAAGGCAGGATGCCCTCTTTCACCACTTCTATTCAACATTTTCCTTGAGACTCTAGCCAGAGCAATCAGACAAACCAAAGAAATTAAAGGGATATGAATTGGAAAAGAAGAACTCAAACTATCCTTGTTCGCTGATGACATGATTATATATTTAGAGGAACCTGGAAATTCCACCAGAAAACTTTTTGAACTCATAAGTGAATTTAGTAAAGTAGCAGGTTACAAGATCAATGCTCATAAATCCAATGCATTTTAATACATAAGTGAAGAATCTTAAGAAAGGGAAATTAGGAAAACTACCCCATTCACAATAGCATCGAAAAAAATAAAATACTTGGGAATCAATTTCACAAAAGTGGTGAAAGACCTCTACAATGAGAACTACAGAACACTAAAGAAAGAAATTAAGGAAAACCTTAGAAGATGGAAAGATCTCCCATGTTTCTCGATAGGCAGAATTAATATTGTCAACGTGGCTATACTTCCTAAAGATCTATACAGATTCAATGCACTTCCAATTAAAATCCCAATGATGTACTTTGCAGAAATAGAGCAAGCAATTATGAAATTCATCTGGAAGAATAAAAAACCTAGAATAGCTAAAGCAATCCTCAGTAGCAAGTGCGAAGCAGGGGGTATTGCAATACCAGATCTTCAACTCTGCTACAAAGCAATAGTAACAAAAACGGCATGGTATTGGTACCAAAATAGACAGGTAGATCAATGGTACAGAATAGAGGACATGGACACAAACCCAAATAAATACAATTTTCTCATACTAGACAAAGGTTCCAAAAATATGCAATGGAGAAAAGATAGCCTCTTCAACAAATGGTGCTGGGAAAACTGGAAAACCATATGCAATGGAATGAAATTAAACCCCTATCTCTCACCCTACACAAAACTCAACTCAAAATGGATCAAGGTCCTGGAATCAGACCAGAGACCCTGCATCTTATAGAAGAAAAAGTAGGTCCAAATCTTCAACTTGTCGGCTTAGGTTCAGACTTTCTTAACAGGACAAGAAATAATAGCAAGAGAAATAAATAGCACAAGAAATAAATTAAATAAATTAATAGCACAAGAAATAAAAGCAAGAATCAACAACTGGGATAGATTCAAACTAAAAAGCTTTCTCTCAGCAAAGGAAACTATCAGCAATGTGAAGAGAGAGCCTAGAGAGTGGGAGAATATCTTTGCCAACCATACTTCAGATAGAGCGCTAATTTCCAGAATCTATAAAGAACTCAAAAAACTCTACACAAAAAATACAAATAATCCAATCAACAAATGGGCTAAGGAAATGAACAGACACTTCACAGAAGAAGATGTACAAATAATCAACAGATATATGAAAGAATGTTCAACATCCCTAGTAATAAAGAAAATGCAAATCAAAACTACCCTAAGATTTCATCTCACCCCAATTAGAATGGCAATTATCAAGAACACAAGCAACAATAGGTGTTGGCTAGGATGTGGTGAAAAAGGAACCCTCATACATTGCTGGTGGGGTTGCAAATTAGTGCAGTCACTCTGGAAAGCTGTGTGGAGATTCCTCAGAAAGCTTGGAATGGAAATACCATTTGACCCAGCTATCCCACTCCTTGGCCTATACCCAAAGGACTTAAAATCAGCATACTACAGAGATACAGCCACATCAATGTTCATTGCTGCTCATTTCACCATAGCCAGATTGTGGAACCAACCTAGATGCCCTTCAGTTGATGAATGGATAAAGAAACTGTGGCATATTTATACAATGGAATATTACTCCGCAATGAAGAATGATAAAATTATGGCATTTGTAGGCAAATGGTCGAAATTGGAGAATATCATGATAAGTGAGATAAGCCAATCTCAAAAAACTAAAGGACGAATGATCTCACTGATAAGCGGATGAGGACATACAATGGGGGGTGGGAGGGGTTAGCATTAGGTTTAGGGTTAGGTTTAGGGTTAGGGATAAGGAGAGCGGTAAGAATGTAGGAAAGAAGGACTGTATAGAATGAAAAGAGGGGTGGGAAGGGTGAGGGGAAGGAAAAAAATAAACATCATTGCAAAAAAAAGATGTGTTACTTTATCTTTCTGAATTTTGGATTTACCATTTGCATAATTAAGTATTTTTTGAGCAACTCTATGTGCTAGTGTTTTGAAATAACTCATGACATAGCTGTTCACAGACTAGTAAGATGGTCTCTGATTAAAGGTTCTTCCTAATCACTACCTTAAAAAAAATAAGGTTACTTAATCACCTCCTAAAAGTTTCATGTGTTAATACTATCACAGTGGAACTTAGGTTCCTATCTAGGAATTTGGGGGTGGGAGGGACACACACATTTGAAGCATACCATTTTTTTTCTGTCATAAGTTCTTTCTATTTTTTTCTTATGTCTTGTTTGGAGAGATCCTGTATACTTTTTTTATTATCACTTATCTTCTATGAGGAACATTCTTTCTGGTTCAGCTATTTCGGGAAGCCTATGTGGGAAAGAAACTAAATTCAAGTTTTAGTGTCTAGTTTATGCCACAGCACTGTATGCATGAGTTTGGGCTTTACTTTAGCCAACACAGACAGGTGGTTCATAGTGACTCAAAGCAGATTCTGTCTTCTCCATAATGTGAAGTCTTTCTCTTCCTTTTTACATCACCAATAAACTATTTCTTCCAAAAAAAAATTTTTTTTTTGTCAAAATGGCCATACTACATAAAGTGGTATACAGATTGAATGCAATTCCAATTAAAATCCCAATGATGTACCTTGCAGAAATAGAGCAAGCAATTATGAAATTCATCTGGAAGAATCAAAAATCTAGAATAGCTAAAGCAATCCTAAGTAGCAAGAACGAAGCAGGGGGTATTGCAATACCAGATCTTCAACTCTACTACAAAGCAATAGTAACAAAAATGTCATGGTATTGGTACCAAAATAGACAGGTAGATCAATGGTACAGAATAGAGGACATGGACACAAACCCAATTAAATACAATTTTCTCATGCTAGACAAAGGGTCCAAAAATATGCATTGAAGAAAAGATAGTCTCTTCAATAAATTGTGCTGGGAAAACTGGAAAACCATATGCAATAGAATAAAATTAAACCCCTGTCTCTCACCCTACACAAAACTCAACTCAAAATTGATCAATGACCTCAGAATCAGACCAGGGACCCTCCATCTTAGAGAAGAAAAAGTAGGTGCAAATCTTCAACTTGTTGACTTAGGATCAGACTTCCTTAACAGGACTCCCATAGCACAAGAAATAAAAGCAAGAATCAACAACTGTGATAGATTCAAAGTAGAAAGCTTTCTCTCAGCAAAGGAAACTATCAGCAATGTGAAGAGAGAGCCTAGAGAGTGGGAGAATATCTTTGCCAACCATACTTCAGATAGAGCGCTAATTTCCAGAATCTATAAAGAACTCAAAAAACTCTACACCAAAAATACAAATAATCCAATCAACAAATGGGCTAAGGAAATGAACAGACACTTCACAGAAGAAGATGTACAAGTAATCAACAGATATATGAAAGAATGTTCAACATCCCTAGTAATAAGGGAAATGCAAATCAAAACTACCCTAAGATTTCATCTCACCCCAATTAGAATGGCGATTATCAAGAATACAAGCAACAATAGGTGTTGGCGAGGATGTGGTGAAAAAGGAACACTCATACATTGCTGGTGGGGTTGCAAATTAGTGCAGCCACTCTGGAAAGCTGTGTGGAGATTCCTCAGAAAGCTTGGAATGGAAACACCATTTGACCCAGCTATCCCACTCCTTGGCCTATACCCAAAGGACTTAAAATCAGCATACTACAGAGATACAGCCACATCAATGTTCATTGCTGCTCAATTCACCATAGCCAGATTGTGCAACCAACCTAGATGCCCTTCAGTTGATGAATGGATAAAGAAACTGTGGCATATTTATACAATGGAATATTACTCCACAATGAAGATTGATAAAATTATGGCATTTGTAGGCAAATGGTCGAAATTGGAGAATATCATGCTAAGTGAGATAAGCCAATCTCAAAAAACTAAAGGACGAATGATCTCGCTGATAAGCGGATGAGGACATATATTGGGGGGTGGGAGGGGTTAGCATTAGGTTTAGGGTTAGGTTTAGGGTTAGGGATAAGGAGTGTGGTAAGAATGAAGGAAAGAAGGAATGTATAGAGGGAAAAGAGGTGTGGGAGGGGTTGAGGTGGAAGGGAAAAAATAATGAATCAAACATCATTGCCCTATGTAAACGTATGATTACACAAATGGTATGCCTTGACTCCATGTACAAATAGAGAAACAACATGTATTCCATTTGTATACAATAATAATAAAAAAAAATAAAAAATAAAATTGGATTTTTATTGCCAAGTTGTAGGAGTTGTTTATATATTCCGTATTCTGGATTCTTAATGAGATATGTGATAGATAAGGAAATACTTTCTCCTATTTGGTGAGTTAACTGTCTTTTCACACTGTTGATGGTGGCATTTGACAAACACAAGGTTTTTTTGTTGTTGTTTTCTTTTCAGGGCTGAGGTCTGAATGCAGGGCCTTGCATGTGCTAGCAAGTGCTCTGTCACTGAGTTAAATCCCCAACCCCTACAAGTTTTAATTTGTAACTTCTAGTCATCTCTATTTAATTTGGTTGGTTAAGCTTTGGATGCCATATTTAAAAAAAAAAAAAACATTGATTAGTCCTAGATTGTGAAGATTATACCTGTATTTCCTCCTATGAAATTTATAGTTTTAGCTTAAACTTAAATCTTTAATACATGAATGTTCAGCCAGGTGACAGCTGGTACATGGGAAGTGGGTCTTCTAGGTGAAGGTGGATGCATCTTCTGAAGGCTTAAGTGGTGTCATGGGAGTCATTCACTCAGGATATTGGATGGAGAACATGTTGGTGCTGACATGCCAGGAGAGATATTCTGTGCTCACTACACCTGCAAGACCACACCTCCTTGGCTGTGGTCTTACAACTAAGATGCACTCAGAACTTTACCTGTTGAGAATTTCCAGGGTGACCTCAAGTCACCTCAAGATGCAGAAATGACTGGCCTATCTGTGCTCACACATGTGTTGTTGGTCTTGAACCAACTAGTGCCAGCCTAGCACAAGGTCCTGTGGAAATTTTCCCACAGTCCTCTGTGCAGCCCCGGGAGGATGCTGACTACAAGTCTATCAATCATAGAAGAGCCTGCTGATGGCACGAGGAACACAGCAACATATGGCATAATCCCAGATTGGAATATACACTGTGATAAATGATCTATGATGAAAATGTTTCAAGATGAATATTTAAAGAGGGAGAGCCAGGACATTGCATTGGCACTGAAGGCAGAAGACCTTTAGTGCTGAAAGCCTACATCAATGAAAAGACATTCTAAAACTCTTTAGCCATCATTTTCCACCCTCAAATTTCACAACATGTCTTCCGGTTCAACATACTCTACAAATACAGGAAGATGTACTTACCAGTTCATTCAGTAAGCAACCATCACTATAGACCCACATTCCTCTTGAAAGGACCTCAAAGCCCTTGCAACCTCGTGGCTCTGTCTTGTTGCTCTCAAGGGACAGCTGATTATATACATGGTGATTCATAATTTTTCTGGTAAAAGGACCATGAGAAAAGGCTTTCCTTATAACACAGCATGTTTTCCCATGAACTACAACTTAAACCAGTTGAATTTGGAATATGAAGCTCTGAATCCAGCTCTCGAAATAAAGACTGCACCACAACATCAGAAATGTAAACAGAAACAGCACTGCTAAAATGCTAATGGGAAGACCCAACACTGAATATCAAAACAGGAGTGGTTCAAGAATATCTGAATGTGGGATCAGACTTACTGAGCAGGAAACTTGTACCACAGGAATTTGCAAATTGTCAAATGCTTTTCATTTCTTGACTTGCTTCTACACACCACCAACCTGCAATATGCCTAATATCTCCGGTGTTCTACTTTCAGTGTGAATTCTTGCAATGAATGTATTTTTCCCCTTAGCCTATAAAGAACAATCTAATAATTCCCAGGTCCCTGTAAACATGAGAACAACATACCCTTTTCCCACTTCTACAGTGCATGTATTGAGGACATCCATCAAAAGTAACAAGAGTCTCTACAAGCTCTTCTTTCCTTTTGCCACTGAGCTCCAATGATAGTGGGAGAGTAGGTGGTAAATTCCCCCTTTCTCCTGAATGCTACCAGCACAAACTAACATGGATTCAGCCCCAAATCCTACCATTTTGAATCAAATCATAAGCAAGCCAATACAAAATAAAACTGACTAGGAAATGAGGGCCAGGGGCGTCTGCCTTTTTTCTTTACGTGTTGGTTTTTGAATTGACAATGTGTTTCACAAGGCAGGTGCTCAGGTGTGCAAGTCCCCTTCACTGGCAGTCTGGGAGTGTGTCCAAAAAGCCTCCAAATTGGCAAGGGCCAGGGAGGTGTCAATTTGAATTTCATGCCACTGCAACCTGGTGCCCATTGCCAATGAGGAGAATTTGCTGGGAAATGATAGTGATAGCATACTCATGAGTGAGTAGTAACATCTGAACTGATGAGAGTTGAAAGAAGTGAAGGAACACGTACTCGTAAGAAATGCAGTTGACTGGGAATACACTGCAGCCTTTAAATGCAGCTCCTGGCTGAAAAGGTTTCAATGAAAATTGGTTGCAGGTGAAACTGGTAGCTCTTGAAAAGGGTTGATTCCATTGAATAAGAGAGGAGAAAAAGGAAAAATTGAGAGAATAGGAGGTTTGCATCCTCTGATGTGTATTTCCTTGCTGTTTTTTTTTTTTTCCCCAATCCCATGGAACCATGGATTTGAACACCAGCCTTTCTGCTTGCAAAGTCAGCACCCTACAGGATGGTCTACATGGTCAGCACAGAAACAGCTTCATTAAGGTATATGATTTGGTCCCGTCAGGTTCTGTGTGTGTGAAGTTCTATGCTAAGAAGCAACCCTAGACAAAGCCAAACATTGATTAAGAAATTATTAATTCTCCTTTTCACAGCAATCTTGAAAATAACCTTTTTCACATCTCAACACCCACAGTCCAGGGTTATGTCCTGAAGGAAATAATTATCCCCTCTTTACTTTAGGAGGAAACCATTTGTACCTGATCCCTGAGCAGAAAATTTTATCAGTAATCCATGGAGGACAGGACACAATGAGAGGCAGTACTATGTGTGTATTAGAATATGCTCAGGATGTTAGTATGAAAGGAGATTTTGGGTATTATTTGCCATTGCATCCCCAGCCATTACATTCACAATCTACTGACAGCTTCTTTGAATTTTTTTTTTTTTTTTCTTTTTTTACTTTTTTTATTGGCAATTTACTTAGGAGATTTCTACCCATCAGAGTTCAGTGCAAAATGCAGAAGACAGTTCTGGTTCTGGATCTTGCCTATCATCTCAGGTAAGGGTGAGTTAGAGGAAGTTGTTTCTCCTGGGAAAAGACAATTTCCTTCAATGACAAAAAGCCTCATCAACTTAGCCAGACGATGTCAAGAAATATAAACAATCAAAGACAAGTGGTGATGGCTCTCGCGGTCTGAGTTCCCAGAACCTGTATTTGCTGGCAGAAAGGAAACATTCCTCATTCAACTTCATTCTTCCTCTCATTATATTTGCAACTTTCACAGTCAAGATTTGTTACAGTGAGAAATGGGCTAAAATTCATATCCCTGAACTCTCAGTGATTCATTTGCATTCAATTACACTCAGGACAACACTTCACTTGTTTACCAGTTTTCCTTTGACATGACAGCAAAAATGGGAGAGCT
The DNA here is from genome assembly GCA_020740815.1 of Sciurus niger. Classification (NCBI taxonomy): domain Eukaryota; kingdom Metazoa; phylum Chordata; class Mammalia; order Rodentia; family Sciuridae; genus Sciurus; species Sciurus niger. The sequence goes on along the minus strand of JAHUXG010028022.1, from coordinate 5,009 downwards.
CCTCTTTCAAGGTAGAAGGTACAGGCATGGGGGAATTTGGGAGGGAATGGCTAGTGGATTCAAGGCTCCAGTTGGAGAACAGTTGGTTTCTCTCTCCAGGAGCATTTTCGGAGTCTTGAGCAACATGGAGTCTGAGGAGTGTCTCCCGTGACCTGGCAGCTGCCCCTGAGATACCACCTGAGGTCACAGAGAAAAGACCTGACAGCACCATGGCGTCATGGTTCCCATTGAAACCAGAGAAGTTTCCACTCCTGGCCGCTGCAGACCAAGATTGAAAGCAAATACCAGTTCAGTTGCAATGGTCAATTGAAAGAAGTTAGGAGTGAGTGCGAGGAAACGGAGATTTTCCAAAATGTGATATTAACCACTTCAGCCAGGAGAGCAGAGACCCATGGTCCTAGGATCCCTCCAAGAGCAGGCAGGGCCAGGAACTCCTCTGAAGTCGAGAGCTCACACTAAAATTCAGGTCCACTAGGCATCTCTGCACTCCTTTGGCCATATTGAGCATCATGACAGCAGGCAGTTAAACCCCCAACAGTTCCAGTGGGCCTGGTTTAATGGAGGAGTTCCTGGGGACACATGCAACCAAAAGCTGAGCACCAACTCCAGCTCTATTTCCTTGCTAACCCTCTCCTCCAGGATGATTCACACCTGGAATATCCTAGTCAAAAAATAGCCAAATGCCCTAGCAACCACAATGAATGATGGTTGGTGAGAGCTGCTCAAGGCAGTGGAGCATGCAGTGAACAAGGTGGATTAAGTGATCTTTGAATTGAGATACTTCACACACAGTCTTGTGGGTTGCTCCTTTTTTCCTAGAAATTTAAGCAGGTGATTGCTGAAACATGGGAAGTGGGTCTTCTAGGTGAAGGTGGATGCATCTTCTGAAGACTTAAGTGGTGTCCTGGGAGTCATTCACTCAGGATGTCAGATGGAGAATAGGATGGTGCTGATATGCCAGGAGAGATATTCTGTGCTCACTACACCTGCAAGGCCACACCTCCTTGACTGTGGCCTTACAACTAAGATGCGTTTAGAAATTTACCGGCCTAGAAATTTCAGGGCCACCTCAACTCACCTCAAGATTCAGAAAAGACTGACCTGTCTGTGTTCCCACATGTGTTATTTCTCTTGACCAGACTAGTGCCAGCCTGGCACAATATCCTGTGCAAAATATCCACCAGTCTTCTTAGCAGCCCCAGGAGGATGCCAACAAGTCTGTGGATTATAGAAGAGCCTGTTGATGGCACTAGGAACACAGCATCACGTGGCATAGCTCCAGTTTGGAACATGCACCTTGCTCTAATGGCTATGATGAAAAGTTTCCAAGATGAATATTCAAAGAGGGAGAGCATTGTGTTGACACTGAAAGCATAGGCTATTGGTGCTGAAAGCCTACTTCAATGAAGAGACATTCTAAAACTATTCAGCTATCATCATCCACCCTCAAATTCCATGATATGTCTTCAGGTTCAACATACTCTACAATTTCAGGAAGTAGTACTTGGCAGTTCATTCTGTAAGCAACCATCATTACAGATCCTAATTCCCCTTGAAAGAACCTCAAAGCCTTGCAACCTCGTGGCTCTGTCTTGTTGCTCTCAAGGGACAGCTGATTAGACACATGCTGATTCATAGCTTTTCTGGCACAAGAACCATGAGGAAAGGCTTTTTTTAAAACACAGCACATATACCCATGAACTACAGTTTAATTGAGTTGAATTTGGAATATGCAGCACTGAGCCCAGTTTTCAAAATAAAGACTACACCAAAACATTATGAATGTAAACAGAAACAGTTCTGCTAAAAGGCAAACGTGAAGACCCAAATCTGAATATCAAAACATGAGTCAATGCAATTTGCTTTCAGGTGAAACTAGCAGTTCTTGAAAAGTATTGATTCCATTGAATGAGAGAGGAGGAAAAGAAAAAAGTTGAGAGGAGAGGAGGTTTGCACCCAGCAAAGTGTCATTTCTTTTTTTTTTTTTTAATCCCATGGTGCTGGGTATTTGAACCATGGCCTTTCTGCTTGCAAAGCCAGTGCCCTATGGGATGGTCTATATTATAAGAGAGGAAGGGATCCTTGAAGGTACATGACTTGGTCCCTTCAGGTTCTGTGTCTGTGAACTTCTATGCAGAAAATCAACCCTAGAAAAAGACAACCAATGACTAAGGAATTCTTAATTCTCCTTTTCACAGAAATCTTGAAAATAACCTTTTTCACATCTCAACACCCAAGACTAATGGTGTGTCCTGGAAAAAAGAATTATTCCCTCTTTACTTAAGGAGGAAACTGGTTGTAGCTGATACCTGAGCTGAAAATTATATCAGTGATCTATGCAAGACAGGGCACGAGGAATGGCAGGACTATGTGGGTATTAGAATATGCCAGGTTGTTAGTATAAAAGGAGCTTTGGATGATCATTCGCCATTGCATCCACATTACATTCACAGTCTTCTGACACCTTCCTTGAATTATTTTTTCTGCTGATTTACGTTTTTTTTCCATTTTACTTTGGAAACTTCTACCCAGCAGAGTACAGTGCAAAATGCACAAGCCAGTGCTGGTTCTGGATCTTGCCTAACATCTCAGATAGGGGTGAGGTAAAGTAAGGTGTTTCTCCTGGGAAGGGCCAGTTTCCTTCAATGAGGGAATGCCTCATCAATTTATCCAGACAATGTCAGGAAATATAAACAGTCAAAGGCAAGTGGTGATGGCACTGAAAGTCTGGGTTCCAAGGACCCATATTTGCTGGCAGATTGAAAATATTCCTCATCCAATTTCAATTTTCTTCTGGGTTTGTCTGTAACATTTCAGTCTCAAGTTTTTTTACTGTGAGAAAAGGGCTGAAATTCATATCCCTGATCTCTCAATGATTCAGTTGCATTCAGTTACACTCAGGACAACACCACACTTTGTTGCCAGTGCTCCTGTGACATGAGAGCAAAAATGGGAGAGCTCCTCTCTCCAGGTGGAAGTGGCAGGCATCTGGGAGTTCAGGTGTGAATGGCTAGGGGATTCCAGTCTCTAGTTGGAGAAGAGTTGGTTTCTCTCCCCAGAGGAGTTTTTCAAAGCCTTGAGCAACATGGAGTTTGAGGAGTGTCTCCCGTGACCTGGCGGCCACCCCACAGATTCCAGCTGAGTTCACAGAGAAAAGTCCTGAGAGCACCATAACATCACAGTTCCCATGGCAACCAGAGAATCTTCCACTCCTGGCTCCTTCAGACCAAGATGTAGAACAAGCACCAACTCTGTTGCAATGGTCAGAGGAAAGAAGACTGGAGTGAGTGCCAGGTAACTGAGGTTTTCAAAATGTGATTCTAACCTCTTCCACCAGGAGAGCACAACCCTCTGATCTGTGAATCCCTCCAGGACCAGGCAGGGGAAGGAACTCCTCTGAAACCTGATAACTCACACTAAACTCCAGGTATGCTAGACAATGTTGCACTCCTTTGATCACACCGGGCATCATGACAGCAGGCAGTTATCCCCCACAAGTTCCAGTGGGCTTGGTTGGGTGGAGTTGTGGGTCCACAATCTGAGCCACAGTTGCAGCACTATTTTCTTGCTATCCTACTCCTCAAGGACTGGGAACACCTGGAATATTCTAGTCAGAAAACTAGTTTACTGTCCTAGGAACCACACTGAATGATGGCTGGTGACAGCTGCTCATGGCAGTGTAGCATGCAGTGAGCATGGTGGGTTAAGTGGTCTTTGAATTGGGACACTTCACACCCAATCTTGCGCCTTGCTCCTTTTTTTCATAGAAAGTTCAGCAGGGACAGCTGAACGCTGGGAAGTGGGTGTTGCAGGTGAAGGTGGATGCATCCTCTGAAGTCTTATGTGGTGTCATGGGAGTCATTCACTCAACATGTCAGATGGAGTGTAGGATGGTGCTGACATGCCAGGAGAGATAATCTGTGCTCACTACACCTGCAAGGTCATGCCTCCTTGACTGTGGCCTTACAACTAAGATGCACTCAGAAATTTACCTGCTGAGTAATTTCAGGACCACCTCAACTCACTTTGAGATGCAGAAATGACTGGCCTCTGTCTGTTCCCACATGTGTTCTGTCTCTTGACCAGACTGGTGCCAGCCTGGCATAAGATCCTTTTTAAAAATTGTCACCAGTCCTCTTAACAGTCCTGGGAGGATTCCGACTATATGTCAGTGGATCATAGAACAACCTGTTAATGGCACTAGAAACACAGCATCATGTGGCATAACTCCCGATTGGAACATGCACTGTGCTCAAAGGGCTAAGATGAAAAGCTTCCAAGATGAATATTCAAACAGGGAGAGCAAAAACATTGTGTTGGCACTGAAAGCAGAAGACTCTTGGTGTTGAAATCCTACTTCAATGAAGAGACATTCTAAAACTATTCAGCCATCATCGTCCACCATCAAATTCTAGGACATGTATTCAGTTTAAACATACTCTACAAATAGAGGAAGTAGTACTTGCCAGTTCATTCTGTAAGCAACCATCATTACAGACCTTAATTCCCCTTGAAAGGACTTCAAAGACCTTGCAAACTCCTGGCCCTGTGTTGTTGCTCTCAAGGGACAGCTGATTAGACTCATGCTGTTTCATAATTTTTCTGGCACAAGAACCATGAGGAAAGGTTTTCTTTAGAACACAGCACGTATACCTATGAACTACAGTTAAATGAGTAGAATTTGGATTATGCAGCACTGAACCCAGCTTTCGAAATAAAGACTGCACCACAGCAAGAATGTAAAGAGAAACAGCTCTGCTAAAATGCAAATGTGATGACCTAAACCTGAATATCAATACAGGACTGGTTGAATAATATGGAAATGTGAGATCAGACTTACTGAGCAGAAAACTTGTACCACGAGCATTGCAAATTGTCAAATTCTTTTTATTTCTTGACTTGCTTCTACCCACCATCATCCTGCAACATGCCAATGGATCTGGTTTCCTTCTTTCGGTGTGACTTCATTCTTTTTTTTTTTTTCTTTTTTCCCCACTCCTCCCACCCCT
>JAHUXG010028021.1:0-68164 GCA_020740815.1 Sciurus niger | reverse complement strand
ATCTTGGCACAGGTCCTCTGATAAATAGGTGATGATGATGGTCTGGAGACTGGAATGGGAGGAAAGAGTCTCTGTTTTTCTTGGAAAATTGTCTTTAGTTGATCACTTGTTTTTCTAGTTGTTTGTGAAGATGCTCCCTCATTGTTGCTTCAGAGAGAAAACATTCTTCTCTCCCTGACAGGTGGGATCCATCAGTGACTCGCTGTCTCACTGTCTGGTTACATTTTTGTCTGTGAGTTTACCCCATTTCTACCTTTGCTCTAACACTTAGTCTTACCATGGGATCTAACCAGTCTCGCTGGGCATCTGACCCTCTGGAATGTATGTTAACACATTCTCGTCAGAGTTCCATGTAGATTATGGGGTGCCTTTAACACCGGGAGGGCTCCAAACCCTATGTGAATTAGAATGACCCACATCAATGTGGGATGGCCAAATGGGGGACTGTGGACCTCTGAATTGCCAGAAGGTGTGAAATACGGCAGCTGGTGGGCCTGGACATCCTGATCATTTCCCATATGGGGTCCAATGGCTGGATGTAGTTTTGAACCCTACAAAATGGTTGTGAAAGTGTATTAAGGATACAACTCAAGTCAGCCAAGATTCTAACCCTAAGGTAATGAAGGTTGCCAAAGGTATAAAAAAAATAAAGAGCTCTACATATAAAATATATTTAGTAAAAAAAAAAAAGGAAAACATTCCTAGGTAAGAATGTTTTACCTGGTAAAGTAATGGTAAACAATATGAGGGTTTAATTAAGTGATAAATAGTTTTGCACATAAGTTATATATAAGGATCACAATCAGTTAAAGCTACTCAAGGTTTTTCCCTAATGTCAAATATTAATGTACTTACATAAATGACAGTTAAATCTATATGTTAAAATGATAAGGATTTCTTAAAACTAATTTACTCTTAACATTGTGTGTGTTGTTTTACCTTCTTGTAACAGTAGTCTTAAAAATTAGGGTTTGTACAATTCTGGTTAAACAACAACTTTTATTTTAGAGTATTGTGCTCTATTACAAAGTCTAAATTTTCCTTTAGAAACTCCGTCTGCTTAGTATAAAGACATCAATGTAACTGTGGTGCTATTATTCTTCTTTGCATATTAAATATGTTCATTTCTCCCATGCATAGAAACCTTCAACATAAAAGGCTAAGGAAACATTTTATCAAGCTGGTGTTCTCCATACTAAAGTGGTCTATAATATTGATTTTATACTTATAAGGATAACAATTTTTAAAAACTTTCATTTATATCATTTACTGTTCTGTAACAAATGCTAAACCTTGTTACCTTTTACATTGGGTAAAAATGTAAATGTATTTGTAAATGATAATGAGAGCCTGCTCAACTTAAATGTTTATAATATAAACCAAGGAAACTTTGTGCCAGTTTTGCACTCACACTCACAAAAGAATCTTAACATCTCTCTCAACATTTCTTTAATTCATACTTTAAATATAATGTTATGTTAACTAACATTCACATAGACTCAGGAAACAATATATGTAAACTTTATAAAATGACATTTAAAAGATACACAATTCAACTTCAAACAGGTATTATTAAGTCCTTCAATTTGTTTGTGGAAAATAAAGCAAAAACTAAAATACATCAAAGTTGTCAAGGGGTTTGTCACCAATGATCCAGGGCCTAAAAGGCCTATGGTGATCTCTTCCAAAAGATTAAACCCAGTGGCCTCTGGATGGCCTTCCCACTTAGGTATCATAGTGGCCACTGCCCTTATGGTGTGAGAGAGGATGAGTTAACCTTGGGACACTCCCTCTCAGTGACAACCCCACCCTGTGCAGACACCCTCCCAAATGGAGCACTAGGCAGATGGGAGGCTAGTCACATTACTCAATGTCAGAGTGCTGCTTGACCACCTAGACTCACCTTTGTCCCCAAAGGGCCCTCAACATGGCCTGGCTGAAGCCCAAGAGCATCCACACAAGCCCCTCCAGGACTGTGAGGATATGCCTGACCAGGTGAGCTCAGGGAGGCCTGACTGACCCATGTTCTTTGACTGAGGCTGAAGCCGTCCTGTTCACAGATGGCAGCAGCCAAGTCACAAACAGGGCTCAGAAGACTGGAGCTGTAGTCAAAGGGAAACAAGTCATTTGGGCTCAAGAACAGCCAACAGCAGGTGTGCTTTTGCTACCCTACATGTGCATGGAGCCATTGATGTGAGGGGACCACTAACTGCTGAGGGAAAGTCCATAACAACAAAGAGGAAAGATCAGCCCTCCTTGAGGTGATTTGGTGACCTAAGCAGGTGGCTGTCATACACCCCTGGGGTCACCAAAAGGAGACTCTCCAGTCATCAGAGGCAATAATTTTGCCTATGGAACAGCTCTACAAGTGGCCCTGGACTTCACACCAGAACCAGCCACCATGCTGCATTTGCTCCATATCCCAACACCAGTCTTCTTTCCCTTCCACACCATTGACAAGAAGAGAAGGCTAAAGAAAAGTGGATGGGAAATCAGAAGGCTGGTGAATCCTGCCTGACTCCAGACTAATGATGTCCCAAGGTTTGGGAAAAGAAATCCATTGGGGAAAGAAGAAATTTACTGACTTTCTGTCTAAAAGAGACCAGTGCTAGGTGGCCAATGCTTTTGCCTATTGCTCTTTTGTGGGCCTGATACACCTGATACAAGGCAAGTCTTTCTCCCTTTGAAATCCTGCATGAGAGGCCACCACTTTGCAACCCTGGGTGTCTGATGTTCATGTGGCTGAAGTCAGCCAGCAGTCTCTTGTGAACTACCTTAAATATTTCCAGCTGATACAAAAAAGGCTTGTCAATTCGTTCTTCGGAACCAACCCAGAGCACCCATTGTTTTCCAATCCTCATTCTAGTCAGGATATATCAAAATATTCCAAGAGGAAGGACAGACACTGAGCTGCAGAGGATTCTCAATCCTCTTGACCACCTGACAGCCATAAAGGTGGATGGACTCACTGCATGGATTCATCCTATCCGAATGAAGCTTTTCAAGTCACCTCCTACAGAGGAATGGATCACTCACTGAGACCCCATCCATTCTTTAAAGATGAAACTTAAAAAAAATCCTGAGGCCCAAGCTATTGACTCCCCAGGTACATTTTACCATTTCTTCTCCTCATGGAATTCTAACTCAAGTGGATGGATTCCTATGCAATTTCAGACAGCCCTAGATGAGCCTTTGTTGATGGTACATTTGGATGATGCTGTTCTCCAATATAATGGCAATTCTTATCCCCTGAGGAGGCATTATATATATGTGTGTATGTGTGTGTGTGTGTGTGTGTGTGTGTGTGTGTGTGTGTCTGTGTGTCCTGATGATTCCTCCCTCACATCAATATAGGGATCCTTTTAATTTTTAATGTCCCTCTTACTCTTGTGTCACGATAGCCACGTATAGATGTGGACCTAATGACTCAAGTTGGCTCTCAGATTGGGCTGAAATCAACCCCAGGACCCAACTGATTCCACACTGTACATGCTATCCAAGAGGTTATTAACTAGTGTTGGCCTGCACTAGCCAATGACTGTTGGTTGTGTCTCAAATACAAGCCCATTAATTATGTCAGGGTCAAATCAACTTGAATGCTCCTAACCAAATTTAACCTAACTGTGTTGTCCTGGACCACTCCTCAGTCCAGGTTAACTACAGGAAATGCCACCTGTCTTATCTTCCCTGATCAAGGTAAACCTGGGATCAATTGCCCCTCAGTGGTTTGTTCCTATAATGTTACCTGAAAATCCATAGTGTCCTATTTTGTTCCCAATGGGACTTGGTCCCTGTATTTCCCCTACTCACAGCCCAGCTCCTTGTATTGTTGTATGTATGTTACCCCAGGCTTTTGTTTACAGGGGCAGAGGGAATTCATCTCCTCTCAACTGGTAATGTCCAATATATGAATCACAGAATCAAAAGGGCCATTCCTAGTTTCATTACAGTCCCAAACAGGTTGGGTGTGATGAGTCGACTGGGGTTTTAACAGCCAGGCTATTTAAAGGAGACCAAGGGCTCTGTCACCTAACCAAAGAGATAAACATAGATTTGGGCCATAATGAACAAGCCCTTCATCATTTTCATGAACAGGTTCAATCTCTGGCCAAGGTCATGTTTCCCAAACAGGAGGACCTAGACCTATTATTTATGTCCAAGGAGGAATTGGTGTGGCCCTAGATGCCTGCTGTTTCTATCAACAAATCTACAGTTTCTATCAACAAACCTGGAGTTATTACAAGTTCCCTTGCCAAAGTGAGAGAAAACATACACAGGACAGATCAGGGACTAAAACAAAATGATTCCTGGTTGCAAAGGATAAAGGAATGAATCCCCTGGGTAACCACTGCCTTACAGGCCTAGCTGGACCTGCTGTCCTGATATTTCAGGGAATGCTCACTGGCCCTTGGCTTAAGCTGGCCTATTAAATTCACTAAGAAATGCCTCTCTTCTGTTAAGCTTAAGGATATGCACAGTTATTACTGCACCATACCCAACATAGATGAAGAGTCAATAATTTGATTGTTTCTAGCAAAGTGGGGAATGTTATGACTGATTTGAAAATTAAGCTAATCTCACACCATTTTCAGCCTTTGTGAAATGACTCCCTTTCCTCATGAGCCCACTCCCATGGAAGCCAACACCTCCCTGCTCCCCTCTTGCACCGTGACCACCTTGTACTTGAATTGTGAAATGTATGCTTGCCCTTATGGACGTGTGCTGAGGATTTCTGAGGTAACATGTTTCATGTACCGTGTGGTTGTAACTGCCACCCCCTCCCCATTTCTTTGATGTTTTCCAGGTTTTAAGTTCAGTTGCCCACCATTGGGTTGTTGAAGATGGCAGAACTCTTTGCTTTCTGCTTCCCTGGCAAGAAAAATCCTTTGTCTTTCATTCACAAGGACCCTAAGGTTTATTTGGGGTATTGTAAAGGTGGCTTAAAACTCTTAACTGATTCAACTGCCTGTTAATAATTTTAGAGTCTACACCCAGAACCCACATTACAGGCAATTTTCTTCCCTATCTGTTGATGGCTTTGCAGAGGCCCAGCTTCCCCCAGATTTTAAAGGAGGACTTTACAATGGAACCTGAGCTGCATCAGGCAGGCAGGGCTGCAGGATGGTGTCCCAGTCTCATGTGTGCATGTCCCTGTGACTCTGGATCTCAGGTGAGGAATGTAAGTGCTTCAAAGGATTCACACTAATATTTTTGTAGAGTTGAAATGTAATAAAAAATATACTTGGAAATAATGGCGACTTCCATTATGGACCTAATTATATGCTGACTCACAAAACCCCTGGAAAATGGATTTTAAATGATATTTCAGATTAAATATGTTAAAATGTCTCTGCTTGTGTGTGTGTGTGTGTGATCATGGGCCAATCCTGACTTTCCTGTTGCAGGTGCCTGTGGGGACATGGAGATGACCCAGTCTCCAGGCTCCCTGGCTGTGTGTGCAGGAGACATGGTCACAATCAGCTGCAAGTCCAGCCAGGGTCTCTCATCCAACCAGATGGAAAACTTTGCCTGGCACCAGTAGAGCCAGAACAGGCTCCAAGACTGCTCATCTCCTGGACATCCACGTGGCCACTAGGGACCCATCAAGGTATAGGGGCAGTGAGCCAGGGACATATTTCAGTCTCCAAGGCAGCAGGCTCCAAGCGGAGGATGTGGCAGAGTGCTCCTGTGGGCAGCTCCACAGTGCTCCTCCCACAGAGCTTCAGCCTCAGACTCAAACCTCTCACCAGGTTGAGGGTGAGTGAGTCTTTGTGCCCCTGCTGCTTCTCCTCACAGGATCCTGAGCTCTCCTGCCTCCTGTCTCCTGACAAGTCCCATGATTTATTTTATTGCTTTGAAGTTTTGCAGGAGAAAAGAAGGAGACAGGTCTTTTCTGGGTATTTATATATTTATTCATTTATCTGGTGGGAGTCCTCAAGCACAAATGCTGGGTGGTCTCCTGGAGACTGTCAGGAGCTTTCAGGTCACAAGAATCTGCAGGTTTCCATGGACACATCATGTGACTGAGCCAGTCTTCAGTCTTCACCCTCCCAGAAGAGCCTAGTGACCTCCACACTGAGGATGAATTCTCCCCTGTGCCTCCTCCAATCTGGACCTTATCCATTTTGTTTCCTAATCTTCCTAGTCTCCCTCTTGACCTGTGATCACCTCCACCTGCATCTCTCAGGTAAATCTCCTCCCTGCAACTCAAACCCTTGACATACACCTCTTTCTCTCTCTCCCCACTCCCTCTCTGTCTCTCTCTCCTTCTGTCTCCTCCTCTTCCTTCCTCTCACCCTCCTTCCCTCCTCATTCCCTCCCTTTCAGGTGAGGATTTCTGGTGAAGGGCACTCTAAGTGGTTCCCTGCTCTGCCCTCTCTTCTGACCCCTGTCCTCTTCTACTCACTCCTGCCCTCTGTTCTCCTCAGTTTCTTTTTATTTCCATAGTTTATGTACAATTTCATAGTAATAAAGGCCTGGTCCAAAGCTGAATGACCACTCCATGTAAAGGCCTTTGGCCTCGTGATGATATTTCCATACTCCACACATTCTTCTGATCTTCATTACGATATCACTCAGGGTTCTCTAGGGGAGGAGAATCAAGAGGAAGTATGGTTACAAAAATGGATTTATTCTGTTGGTTTACACAACCAGATGCTGGATAGTCCCCAGTGACTGACAGAAGGCTGGAGAGCTGGAGGAACCAGTATCTGTGCAGTACAGGATGCTGAAGCCTCAGATCAAGAGGGATCAATGGTGCGATTCCATTTTGAGACTGAAGTCTTCTGGAAATGCCCTGGAGAATCACTAGTAGAGTTAACTTCATAGAGTGAAGGAGCAGAGTCTGATAACCTCAGGAAGTCTCAGCAGCAATCAAGAACCCACTCCAGAAGAATCGAGCTTGCACCTCTTAATCCAATCAAGTGGACAAACCATAATAACCATTTCAGTTGTGCTCCTTCTTCCACAGGCTGTTCTGCAGCTCCTTAGCTCTGTCCCTCTAGACACAGGCAATGGCATATTCCCTGGCCTGTCCTCATCCTGTGTCTACTTTCTATTCTGGTCCATCCCTGGGTGGTGGTGGTGTCTGATGTCCTGAATGAAGGTGGTGGTGTTCAAGTCCCGTCAAGCTTGAGTGTTCAGACAGTGTTTAATCCATGTGCACCTGCAGGGCACCAGGGCCCAGCTTGAGATCTAAGAAGTAGCCTTTCCACTCTGATGGTTCCCAGGGTGAGAGGTGGGTAGAGTGGAGTCTGCACCTCACCACATCCCTGCTGGATCCTGGACTAATAAGAGAGAAGCACAAGACTGAGTTCAAGAACTAACCCCATTTCCATGATTTTAATTTTATTAATTATTGTGGTCTAAGACATTTCATGGTGTTTGTGATTAGACTTGAGTCAGAATGTCTCAAAGAACAGCATTTACACAACAAGGGGACCTCTAGACCTTCCCTACACCATCACCTCCTTGTGCCAGAATCTTCCCCAAGGCACAGGTCCTGCTGAATGGACAGTGTTCACGCTAATCCTGTCTGCTTATCAGAAGGTGCCTGGACCCCTTTGCTCCTGTCCTCCATGTGCCAGGCCAGATTGCTGCAGCTGACAGGGCCATGAATGGGTTTGGCATGAGCTGTGGATGAGGCAGTCATGGTCTACAGCCCTCAGCTGCACCCTGTTCCCTGAGTCCCCAGAATCTTCCTCTCACAAACTCAGAGCATCAGCTGAACTGCTGACAGACCAGCAGCACATGTGGCAGCTGGGCCACCCAGGGAGGAGGTTATCGTTTGGGGCTGCACCACTGTGGGAGGAGATTGTAAATATTGCCAGCAGTAATAGACTCCAGCATCCTCAGCCTCCACCCTGCTGATTTTCAGTGTGAATTCTGTCCCTGACCCACTGCCACTGAACCTGTCTGGGACCCCAGTGAACTGGTTGGAAACCTGATATATTAGTCTCTGTGGAGACTGGCCTGGCTTGTGTACAAACCAATAGAAGTAGGTTTGTCCTTTACTCTGTAGGACTCTCTGACTGGACCTGCATGAGATGGAGGCTAATTGACCAGGGGTGACTGGCAGCAAGAGGGGAGTCTGGGTAAGCACAATATCCCCAATGGATCCTAAAATAGTGTCAGAGAAATGAAAGTTTATGTACAATTATTATGAGACATATTGTTGTTTCTTTTCTTTCTTCCCAGAAAATTACTTTTAATTTTGGTTTATAAAACACAAGTATTAATTATTAAACAGGACCCTTGTTATTTAAGTTTAAGTAGCTTCTCTGGAATTCATTTAGTGCCTCCTCCTTTTCCTATGTGACAGTCTTGATCAGAGCCTAGGTCCTTGCTTCTTTTCGATTTTATCAGTCACATTCATCAACCTCACCAACCTCATCCTGGAGGGCAGACCTGTTCACCTCTCATGTGGAGAGAACACACAAGGGCAGGACGGGGGCTCAGGGCTCACCTCCCTCCCCCTTCTCCTTCCTCATCCCCTCTGTCCTCTGGAGGGATCCAGAGCATCAGCAGCCCCAGGAGTTGAGCAGGGAACCTCATTTTTGAGAAGGTGAGCTGAGGAGTCCTGTTGAGTGAAGGCCAGATTAGAGCTGAACTTTTAGGTTAGCCTTGCAGGCAGGTCCTCCCCAGGGAGCAGGATGCAAATGCCCTGGTGGGTGGTGGGGTGGACAGAGTGAGGGAGGGTGGAGCCTTTTAAGTCCAGGGACATGAAGTGTCTTCTATATTTAGAGGAAATACAATAAAGAAACTGCCCAGGCTGCCTGTGGTGTGGACAGGAGGCACATCATGGAAGCCTGTCTCTGTGGGTTGTCATGATGTCAAGGACCTGCCACTCTTAAGGTAGCATAGACCCAAGGATGTGGAGCTGGCCTACATTTCAGCCTTGGAGAGGAAATTGGCCACCCTGCTCTCTTCTTCTCATTTAAGGACACATCATGATAGGACCCACCTCACAATTTTTCTTCTGAATTTTCTTGTAGCCAGAACATAATGTTGAGGAAGATGCAGATCTTCCAGTGTCTGCTGTTACCTGGAGAAATACAAGATTGTCTGTGAGTAGAGGTCTTCTTTTCCTGGCCTAGTCAGTGAAATAAGAGCCCAAGGCTCAAAGAACTCATGGAAAAGGAACAGGTGGATTTAGCTGGAGATCCAATTAGTCCTGCCCAAGTCCACAACTGGGGGACATTCTGTCCTAATGATGTCTGTGCATGTGACACTCAGAATCATCCAAGCACTTCACCAATAGATGAACCCCTTGAGGCCACTGGGGAGAGTGGACAAGGGAAGTTTGTATGTTAGTTTCTTCTCATTGATGAGAGAGAATTCCTTCCTCCAGCTGCTCTTTTTTGTTAGAGACCCTGGGTCACAGGTGCCACAAGTCCTGGATGTAACAGGAAATTCCCTGTGTTAAAACAAGACTGGGTCCAGGCTCTCCATGTCTCAGGGTGTTTCCATCTGCACTGATGTTCTCCTGGACCTTGTTCCAAGGGACTCTCTGTGAATGGTGGCTGTGTCCACGGCACATGGACTTTATATTCAGACTTCCTCCTCCCTTGCTTTTAGAGACTGTCCCTGTGTTTCTGGCCAACAAGGCTGAGCTACTTTTCCCCACAGCCCAAGTCATCTGACATGCCTTCTGCACAGTATAGAACATGGTGTGTGGGACACAATCAGCTAGGACCCTGTCATGGTATCTCCTAGTTTAAATGAACCTCTGTGATTATCCTCCTGTCCTGAGTGTACAGCCTCCCTCTGGACACTGTGAGGAGCAGGGCTGTTTGCAGGTTTTCCCAAGTCCATTCTTTATGTTGTGAGTGAGCAGAAGGAAATGAAATGTAAGAAAATGATTTGATGCTCACTGAGCAGGAACAGGGACTGCTCAGAGTTTAAGAAATGTCCAGAGTGTAGAACACCTTGCTGGAAAGTGGGTTGGGCAGCTTTCCTCAGCTGTTCTCTTCTTCCCCTAAGAACTTCCTCAACTCACATTCCACGTGACTCTCATTTTGTTGCCTTGGTGTGTCCAAGGTACAGAATAAATCTAAGTAGGAGAATTTATTTTCATGTTTATTACTGGATTTATTTATAAGGATATTTTCTAGGTAACTAAATTTCCCTTCACCATCAGTTTACGGTATTGCCCTATTTAATTTTAAAATGCTTCTGTTGGTGCATTACAGTCTACATGATACTTGGGTTCATGGGGACACATCTTACAGGCCTGGGGTTTAATCTGGTCCATGTCAGTCCCCAGTGCCTCCTTTTCCCTCTTTCTTCACTCCCCTATGCCCCTTCTCTTCTATCCTCATGTTCCATTTATTTATCTACTTCTTTCTCATTGGTATGTTGTAGATGCATTTGGAACTGGAATTAACTGTGGTTGTTTAGCATCTGTGTCCATGTGCAAGGTGAGATATGGTCACATCCATTCCACATTTCCTACCCTTCCAGTTGCAAGCCCAGCCCATCATCCCTGTATCCTTCTCCCCTGTTCTTCCCTCTGTCCTTATGACAACTGTACCCCCTTTTATGTCCTTCCCTTTGCTGTAACTTCTGCACAGGAGGGATGACATTTGATCTCTGACTTTCTGAGTCTGGCATAATTCACTCAGCATGATGCTCTCCAGTTCCATGCACTTACCAGCTAATGCCATCATTTCCCTCTTCTTCCTGTCCATGAGTTCACCCTAGATTGTGTGGGTGTGGACAGGTTGGTAGGATTCGTACGGCAGAAGAAGGCAGAACCTGACCACACTGCCGAGCAGAGAGCTGAGCATCCTCTCGGCCACCAGCCACATGTGTTGATTGCTTCTTGTGTTTCGTTTTCTGATCCTCCTGTTGAGAAGTGGCAGCTTGATATCTGTCCTCCTTTTCTATTGCTGAGCAACAAGTTTCCAAGTATTAAACAAAATCTTCATTCACAGTTCTGTCCCTCAGGAGTCCAGGCTGGGTTTTCAGCTCAGACATGACAAGACTGAAATGGAGCCGTCAGTGGGCAGCACTCCTTGCTGAGGTTCAGGGTCTTTTACCAGCTCATGTGGCTGTGGTATAGTCATCTTTCCACAGTTGTAGGGTGAGGTCCAATTTCCTGTTGGTCTTCACCATCTCCCTCCTGGAAGCTGCCCAGTTTGCTGGCAGTGTGACTCCTGCCACCTCCAGGAGCTGTATTGGAGCAGCTCCCATATCAAACCTTCCATGTCATGAGATGATCCATCCTCTCTCCACATATGCAGATGTGAAGGCTTCCATGATGAGGGACACTCTAGTTGGGTGGCCTCTGTCACTATAATGACAACTTTTTAAATAAACCTCCAAAATTCTTCATAAGAAATTTTTTTCAGAATTTCTGTTGGAATAACTGGGAGAGGTGCTGATGCTAGGACACTGATTTTTTGGTCAAAAATTTAGAAACTTGTTGACCTCATACTGCTGTTTACCCCTTACCATTATGATCAGATCCTTGTTGGCTAATTGGAAGTGGTATTGTTTCAAAGATTCAAATCTTAATATAATCAGTTGATTCCAGGTAAGGAGAGGATACTGGGCTACCCTTCCTCAACACAGGAACCACAATGTCTTCCACCTTCTTCCTGGAGCATCAGCTGCACCAGGCACTGAATACTCAGTGAGCACATGATCTGCTTCTCTCCTCCACCCATAGGTGCTCACTGCCCTCGGCACAGGCCTAAAGCTCCCTGGCAGATCTCCATGGCCTCCCAGCCTCAGGCCCCTGTCTGCCTCCACACACTGATTCTCTTTCTGTCTTCAGAAGGACCAGCCCATCCTCCTCCCAGCCCTGAACAAGGCTGGTGTGCAGCCTGGAAATGTGGGGACCAGCCATGCACTGTCCTCCCAGGCTGGCCACCCAGGCCTCAGTCTTGGTGAATTCACCTGTGAATTCCCTCCATGGACCTGCAGGCTCACAGTCCCTTGGTTCCCTTTCATATCTCTTTGGATTTATCCTGAAACCACATGCTGATCTATTTATGGAAACCTGCATTCAGCCTGGTGGCCTCCTCTGGTCCCAGGTTTCTTCCCAGCTGCAGGAAGCATAGCATGTTCAGTGCAGCACCCACCCAGGGAGGATTAGAATCTTGAATCTGCTTCTGAAGGATTTTATGTGACATTGGGTGAGTTATGTCACTTTCCCCAGGCCGCAGTTTCTCCTCTGAAACAAGGGCGTAATGTCATCTCTCTCTGAGAATTGCCAGATGAGTATTGAAAGAGCACCTGTAAATTATGTAACTTAGTTCTGGCCCACACTATAATTCTTATTAATCACTAATTTTACTGGTTAGGTACCTTTCATGGGAAGCAATTTTAGAGATATGACGTTGATGGTCAATGGTTTTCCTTAATGTTCTCACACAGTAGGCAGAATCACCTTCAAAAACAAAGCAACTGAGCTTGGTGGTTTATCTGGATTCCCAGTGATGCAGGTGCTAAGACAGAAGAACTGCAAGTTAGATCCAGGCTGTGGAACTTAGCCAGATTTTTATAAGATGAAAATAAATAACAAAATCCCCAAACAAGACACATTATTCCCTGTGTAACCTCCTCGAAGGTCTCTCACTGAGCCTAGAGTCTCACTGTCCTTTTCCTAGGCTGACACCTGAAGTTCCCACCCCTGGCCTCTGGGTTTGTAACCTCATAGAGTGCTCTGTCAACTCCTGCTGCCTGGATCTGAGCTCCCAGAGTCAGAGGAGGCTGTTCTGGTGAGGGTGGGCACAGTATTACTTTTTCTTTTTTCTGGGCATCAAAGAAAGTGTCTCCCACATGCTAAGTAGAAGGTGACCTGGATCCTGTCCTCAGAATTGGGATTTAATGAGCTCTGCAGGTGGTTGCAGTGATCAGACCTGATCTCAGCTGCTGCCTGGTGTTTCTTATCAGGCTCTGTCCCAGGAGTCTTCTGCCTCAGCCTCCTGTGTGACCATCCTGTGCACTGAAGTCTCTCCTGAGGAGTCCTGTTTGGGGGTGTTAATCTGCAGTCCATCCCTGGGGGAGGCAGGAGCCCTGCACCTTCCTTGGGAAGAGAGCTGATCCCAGGCCAATCTCCCCTTCATGAAAACAGGGTCTCTGGTGTTTAGAACTCTCCTGTGCTCTTGGCTTCCTGGGACATGCTCACAGAGGTATTTATGCCTTGCAGTCTCATTTGTAGAAGTTCCCCTATGTTGATATTTGCAACATTGTATGTTAATGCAATCTTGAAAATTTTCAATGAATGCAAAACATTTCAATATTAAAAAAGTGAACATTTTTAGAAACACAGGATCTGTATTGTGCAGAAAGACATATCAATAAGGAAGGGTTTGGACTGTTGTATTTTGTTTTGAAAGAACTTCCACCTGTGCTTTTTTTTCTCTGTCACCAAATGGGGATGGAAGGTGTGGGAAGGGTGATCAGCTGGTAGTTAACAACAATCTCAGCAGCAGACAGCAAGCTGCTGCAGTACACACAGCAACCAGTGTGTGGCGCTGTCTGCCCTGGGCTCTAAGGACTGTGTCTCCCATGAGGGCAGAGCACTAGGAATCTCATAGGATGGACCAAGCTAAGGCACATGTTCTGTGTGAGCCCGTTTCCTACATAAAGGTGAAGGCAAAGGACTGGTGAGGGGTGGGGCTCTGAATAGCTCAACACCCTGAGATGCTGAAACAGCTCTGCAGCTTGATTCAGCATCACAGGAGGGTCTTAGAAAGAGGAGGGTAAATTCCTGGAAGAAGAATCAACCTTCAGGTGAGAGTGCCATGTGGGGTCCTGTCCAGAGGAGGGCACAGGGAGCCAGGCTGCTTCAAGTTACCTCAGATCCTGCTGCTGTTCAGGGGGCACCTGCATGAAAAGGTGTCTGGATCATGCTCCTGACCTGGAGAGCGCAGGGCACAGTGGGAAATGCTCTTCGTGGACTCAGATGCTGTGTGGACTCTGGTCTTACTGCTAATCCTGCCATTAGGTGGAAGTTTCTTCATTAATCTTTCAAGTGAGGGTGGATAAAGCTACTGTGAGCCTGGGCACCATGAAGCCACTTGACCTCATGGAACATCTTTCTGGAGTGACCTTTCACTTGAATGTCTCATGGAAGAAGTGTCATGTCTAAGTTCACACACATATAGGAAAAAAGTCACAATTTTTCTTTATGTATTATGAGAAAACATCAAAGTTTACAAGCTAAACTTGAAACTGCTCCAAGAGACAAAATTGGGGAGAGGAGGGTATGTATTCACTTCACCCAAAGTTCAGATGAAGAACCGAGAAGCCCCAGTGGAAAACATCTAGAGAAAAATATTCTGAGTTTTTTAAGAGTTTATGTTGGATGTCTTTTCTCCTGCTCTTTTTCTGGATTCAGTAGTGGAGAAGGAGGATGGGCAAGAGATTAGGAGCTGCCTCCTGGTTTTGGCCTCAGTTCTCCTGAACTCAGTGAGTGACCTGGTTAGACATTTCTGCTCTGGCCTCTTCCCTGGTTTCCAGGTGTGGCAGCTGTTTTCTGAGCTCCTCTCTGCATTTCAGTGTCTGTGTCATCGAGATGGACAGGTGGGTGAGCTGTCCTCTTGGAGCTGTAGAACATCAGTGTGGAGAGCAGAGGGCACAGCATCCTGTGGACACACAGGGGGCTCACCTTCAGTTTCCTCTCACTTAATTCTGTGCTAAGATGTCCCACTTTTTGACCCAAGAGGGTGACATAACCTGCAAATCCTTACCATTGCTTCAGGCTTGGAAAGGCTGATCTATGTTTCAATCATAATGTTAATTTTACCTTTTTACCTGGTAAGAAGCAGCATTATAGGAAGTGAACAGGAGAACCTGGTCTCTTTCTGCTGCCATGCAGGTATATTTTGTGGGTTCGTAGCACTCAGAGAGTGTGGGGGTCACCATGCCCATTGTCACAGGAGGCCCCACAGAACCTTGCTCAGGTTGGGTCCTCCAGGGCCAGGCAGGGGCTGCTCCACACAGTCATGCAGGAACCCAGGCTCGGGAGGCTCTTTCCTCTTGTGTTTGCACCATGTGGCGCCCATGGTCTCTCGTTGAGCTGTGGGAAAGGAGGCCTGGAAAGTAGGTGATGTGTTGAAGGTTATTTTTCCTGTCAGAGAAAACTGGAATCTTCAAAAACCTCCCTTTAATAGGGCAAACTCTGAAAGGAAAAGGAAAAGGACAACTGTTTCTGTTTTTTTTTTTTTCTTTCAGAAATAAGTCATATGCATTAGCACTCTTACTCTTCTTTGACGATATGAAAAGTAGTCAATAATTCAATCCATGGACCTTCTTTGTACGATGCTAATATTAGGGAAGGTACTTGACTGTGTGTGTTCACCCAGGGAACCAGCATTACTTTATGCAGCCAGTAGACAATACAGTTTTGGAATCACTTTTTTAAACTTCTCACTGATTCTCTGCATGCAGTCTGCATTTTTGTGTAAAAGCTTACCACAACCAGCAGCTAAGCTGTTAGCCTTTTATTCTCCCCCTCTTCCAGTGAGTGGAGAATTGGGCAGTGGCTTCCCCAGGTCCTGGTCAGGGTTAGTCTTGGGGGTGTGGTGGGGTGGTAGTCAGTGGTAGGCAGCTGCCTCGTGGGTACAAGCTCTGGCTTCTCTCCCCAGCGCTATGGGGATGTATTTTTCCAGTTTATGACACAGTCCATCTTTCAATTGTGTGTGTTCTGCCTCTTTTTGCCAACACACTGTTTTTCCGTCTCTCAACCTCAATCTGCACAGGTGTTAACCACTGTTCATGCAGTCAGTGTTAATTCACCTGCATCCACTAATTCATGCCTTCCCATGTCCGACCTCAACCCTCTCCATGTCTCCATTAGTGTTGCTCTTCCAAGAGCAGAGTCTCCAGCATTTCCTTCAGGGAGCAGGGACACCCAACTCCTCATTTTTATCAAAGTTTCCCTCTGACTCATTTTTTCCCCTTTACATCCTGGTATTCCAAATATATTAAAAATTACTATCTCAGAAAATTCCTTTTATATTTAAACAATTGTGAGTTCTTTTTCTTCCACATACGTAAATATTCTCATCTCATATGAATTTCATACTCATGAAAACAGGTTGTGTTTAGTAGGAGCCATATTATCTAGGAATCTCCTTCATCACTGGGACAACCTTCCTTACTCTTGGTGATTTGTGAGGGACTTTTCAAACTCCGATCCTTCCCAAGATGGAGGCAGGCAGTCAGCGGGGACAGGCAGGTGACTGGGTGTGTATCTTCACTGTATCTGAGCTGAATCCTGCAAGAATAAGAGAAATGTGAGTGTGAGTGCTAACCTAACAAGCCGTTTCCATGATTTTTCTTCTACCAATTATTGCAGTCATTTTGGTGTTGCGATTAGGTTTGTATTTCAATTTTACAATGAACAACTTTCCCAACTGCAAAGGGACCTCTAGGAGTTCCCTACAAGATCACTCTCCCTGTGCCAGAGAGCAGCACGTGTGACAACTGAATCTCCAGAGCAGGAGGTTTTCTTTGGGGCTGCACCACTGTGGGAGGATATTGTAAAAGTTGCCAGCATTAATACAGCCCAACATCCTCAGCCTCCACCCTGCAGATTTTCAGTGTGAAGTCCATCTCTGACCCACTGCCACTGGATCTGGATCTCCATGTAACCAGTTGGAACCCTGATATTTTAGGCCCTGGGCAGACTGGCCTGGCTTGTGTACATACCAATACAAATAGGTTTTCCCATTAGTGTGTGGGAAGTTCTGACTGAACCTGTAGGAGATGGAGGCTGGCTGTCCAGGGGTGACAGACTCAGAAAGAGGAAGTTGGGTCAGCTCAACATTCCCACTGGATCCTATAAATAATCACAGAGCAGTGCAAAGTTATATTTAAACTTTAAGACAAATTTTTGCAGTTTTCATTTTTGTTTATTTTAGGCAAAATTATTTTTGTGATTTCAATTCATACAGTGAATTATTCACATTTTAAAAGAAATTAAATTTTGTGAACTATAGGACCCTGTGTAGAATTCACCTACACTATCCCCCACTTATTATGTGTCATTGTTGATCAGTCTTGTCGCTAGCTCCTTCTGGAATCTTCTCTCTCACATTAATCAGCCTCACCTGCTCCACCCTGGAGGACAAGTCCTGCTCATCTCCTGCGTAGACAGAACACACATGTGCAGAATGGACCCCCAGGGCTCACCCTCCTCCTCGTTCCTCATTCTCATCCCCTCTGTCCTCACCAGGGATTCCAGCCCAGGTTTCCTGTGGGGTGGGCAGAATGCTCCACCATGGAAGCCTGGCTCTGTGGGGGTCATGGTGCCCCAGGCCTGCCACCCTAAGACAGCTCAGACCCAAGAATATGGAGGTGCCCTGCAGGTCAGCCTCTGGAAAGTGAAGGGTCACCCAGCTGGTTCCTTCCCAGCTAAGGAGAGAAGGGGCCAAGTGCCACCTCACAAATATTGAACTTTGAATTTTCTTCCAAAAATAGCATGGAGTTCAGGTAGTTCAAATCCTTCTGCTTTCTGCTGTTACCTGGAAAATACAAAGATGATGTCAGACATCATCTTTTCCTGTCCAGGTGAAGGAAATAAGGACAAAAGGGTCAAAAGACGCTGGTTGGAAAGAAACCTGTGTTTCAGCTGGAGTTCCAGTAGCCCTGCCCAAAACCAGAGAGAAGGTCCATGTCCAGCTGAGGTAGTGAGTATGAAATTCCCAGGAGGTAGGTCTATGAGCTGGTGGACATCATCTCATATTCCTTTTGTGTGACACTCAGAGTCATCCAAACACTCCCCAAGAGCAGAACCACTTCAGACCACAAGGCAGTGTGGACAAGGGAGGATTCTGTGTTAATTCTTTCTCATTGATAGGTGTTGGGTACCAGGGATTGAACTCAGGGTCATTCGACCACTGAGCCACACATTCAGCCCTATTTGTATTTTCTTTAGAGACAAGGTCCTACCAAGTTGCTTAGGGACTGACTTTTGCTGAGTCTGGCTTTGAACTCATGGTACTCCTGCCTCAACCTCCCAAGACTGTAGGATTACAGGTGTGAACCTCTGCATTCAGCTAGTTGTTTCTCATTAAATATCAAAAATTCCTTCCTCTCTGAGCTGTTCATGTCAGAGACACTGGACAGCCAGTTGCTGTTTTTCTGTAGATCCCTGAGCTAGAATAGGACTGAGGCCCCTCTCTCTATGTATTAGGGTGATTGCATCTGCCTGAGGCAATCCTGGGCCTTACTCCAAGAGGAGTCTTTTGAGAGTGGGTTCTGGGTCACTGCACAGGGACATTCATTTCAGCCTTTGTCCTCCAAAGCTGGAGACCCTGGGCTTGTGTTGTTCTTAGTCAACAAGGCTGAGTTTCTCTTCCAGGCAGCCCAGGTCACTGACACACCTGCTCCTCAGTGTGGAACTAGGTTTGAGGGCCCTGACCAGCTAAGGCCCTGTCATGGTTTCTCTGTACCAATAGCATCTGTGGCTGTCCTCCTGTCCTGAGTGTGCAGCCTCCCTCCAAGCCCTGTGAGGAGCAGGTGTGTTTGCATGGTGGCCTTCTGGATTCTGGAGACTCAATTCTTCCTTGTACTTTATGTTAATGAGCAGAGGAAAATGAAATTAAAGAAAATGGGTTGGAACTCATCTTAGGAGCAAGAAAGCAAAAATGTAGAGTTTGATAAAGTCCAGAGGGAAGGACAGCTTGGTAGGCAGTGGGTACAGGGAATTGCTGATCTTTCACATACTATCTCTGTGACATTAGAAACTTCCTCTGTCCTGGGACTGTGTGGTCGCATGTTGCAGTACTGAGAAGTCCCAGATGAAGTGTGAGTATGAATACATGAATTTATTTTAGTTTATAACTGAGAAAATGACTTCACCATATTGTCTGTATGGGATAAAAAAGTGGGAGATCATATTGATTAACTGAAATAATAAAAGCCAATTTGGTAGTCAATAATATTTCTGGTTTAATGGTAAAATTTCTCAGTGAATTAAATAATTTGCTTTGGATGTGGAATACCCCTGGTGGCAATAATATTTAGTTTATTAATCTGTCATAATTTTTAGTTTCATGTACTGGCTCATCATGTCATTTTACAATTTCTTTTTCAATATGCTTTCACAGATCCAAATCTGACATCTGTCAGGACTCTCTGCTGTATTATTTCTGTTGTTTTCATTCCCACTCAAGTTATCCTCTGAGTTTGGAGGCAGGAAGCTCCGACTCTGTGGTCTCTGGAGCCGTCCAGAACCACGTGTGAGGACTGGAGAGGCTGGGGTGATCCTGCCTCCTCAGAGGGTCCTCGTGGCTGCTCAGCAGTGAGGCTGGACTGAGGCAGGTTGGGGCCCTTCCCCTGTCCATCATGCTCTTTGGAAGAGCACCCTTGGCAGGGTGGGGGCAGCCCCCACTGCCCAGGGAATTCCTGCTGCTCCCTCTCCATCTCCCAGTTACTCAGAGCCTGCTGTCCTTCAGGCAGTCCTGAGAGGGTGGTGTGCAGTGTCCTGGTTCACACTGAGTCTAGCTGAGAGCAGGACCCATGGCCTGAAGGGTTCCTGCAGGACTCCCCAGGATTGGGTAGTGGGTTGCCTTTTGACTGTGGATTCAGAGCCAGGTCCTGGTGCTCTGGTGGGGGCAGTGCTGCTCAGAGCCTCAGGGCCGGCAGCCCGGGCCTGTCTTGGTCATGGGTAATGGTGCCTGTTTTAACATGATGATGACCTAGTCTCCAGGATCCCTGGCTGTGTCTGCAGGAGACATGGTCACTATCATCTGCAAGTCCAGCCAGAGTCTCTTTTTCAATCAAAAGGACTAATTGGCCTGGCACCAGTAGAAACCAGGAGAGGCTCCCAGGCTTTACCTCTCCTGGGCATCCATGCTGAGTACTGGGATTCAAAATTTTCAGGTGCAGTGGGTCAGGGACATATGTCAGTCTTCCATCCGCAGGCTCCAGACTGAGGACATGGCAGAGTGTCTGGTCAGCAGTTCCACAGTGCTCCTCCCACAGAGCTTCGGCCTCAGACACAGCTTCCTTTCAGGATGCAGGTCAGGGATTCTGTGCTGCCCTGGCTGCTTTCTCTTCCCATAGCAGTGAGGTTTCCTGCCTCCTCTGTCCTGACAGGTCACAAGTTCTGATTTATTCCTTGAAGGATTTGGAGGACCCAAGAGAAAAAAAGACACTGGGAATCCTCTAGGTATTTGTTTATTTGTTTATCTCTTGTGAGTCACCAATCACAATGCTGGGAGGTCTCATGGAGACAGTCAAGAGCTTTCAGGTCCCAGGAATCTGCAGGTTTCCATGGACAGATCACATGACTGAGCTGATCTTTAGTCTTAACTCTCACAGAAGAACCTAGTGATTTCACACACTGTGCATGAATTGTCCCCTGCACCTTCTCCTTTCTAGAGCATATCCATTTTTATTTCAGGTCCTCCTGGTCTCTTCCATGACATGTAATCTCCTTCTGTCCAGAACCTTCTAGTGTCAGACAATTCACCAGCAGTTCAAACCCCCCAAAGAGAAGAGCTTCTCTCTCCCCACCTCAATCTCTCTCTCTCTCTCTTTCTCTCTCTCTCTCTATCTATCTATCTATCTCTCCGTCTCTCCCTCTCTTTTCTTCCTTCCTCAGGCCCAGTTCTCAGATGAACCTTTCTGGTGAAGTGTTCAGTAAGTGGTTGCCTGTTCTGCCTCCTCTTCTCAATTTTCTGTCAGCTGTTCTTACGGTTTATTTTTATTTCCAAAGTTTATTACATATGTGCTAAAATCAATTCCTGAACAAAAGCTGAATTGCCACTCCAGGTCAGTTCCTTTGATTGTCAGCAAGACTCTTGACCAAAGCACAGGTCCTGCTCAATGGGCAGTGTTCATGCTCATCCTGTCTGTTCATCAGAGGTGCCTGGACTCGTCTGCTCCTGTCCTCCATGTGTCAGGCCAAGCTGCTGCATCTGACAGAGCCATGAATGGGTTTGGCCTGAGTGGTGGCCCAGGCAGTCATGGTCCACAGCCCTCAGCTGCACCCTGTTCCCTGAGTCCCCAGAATCTTCCTCTCACACACTCAGAGAATCTGCTGAGCAGTTTCCAGACCACTAGCACATGTGGCACCTGGGCCACCCAGGCAGGAAGTTTTTGTTCAAGGCTGCACCACTGTGGGAGGATAATGTGTATCTTGTGCACAGTAATAGATTCTAGCATCCTCATCCTCCACCATGCTGATTTTCAGTGTGAAGTCTGTCCCTGACCCACTGCCACTGAACCTGTCTGGGACCCCAGTGAACCTGTGGGAAACCTGATATATTAAGCCCCATGGAGAATGGCCTGGCTTGTGTACAACCCAGTGCAAATAGGTGTTTCCATCACTGTGTAGGAGGCTCTGACTGGACCTGCAGGAGATGGAGGCTGGCTGTCCAGGGGTGATGGGTTCGGAGAAACGAGTTTGGGTCAGCACAATATCCCCATTGGATCCTGAAATAATCACAGAATAATGCAACGTTATTTATAAAGTTTAAGACAAATATTTGTATTTTTCCTTTTTTGTTTATTTTAGGCTAAATTATTTTTATGATTTTGATTCATACAATAAAATTATTCATATTTTACAGGCAATCAAATATTGTAAACTATAAGAGTCTCTGTTAATTCACCTTCCACATCCCCCTCAGATATGTGACTATATCCATAATAGCCCACTCACTTGCTCCTTTGGGAATCTTCTCTCTCATATTAATCAACCTCACTAACTCATATGGAGGGCAGAACTGTTCACCTCACAGGTGGGCAGAGCAAACATGGGCAGAATGGGGGCCCCAGTGCTCACCTCCCCACCCTTTCTCCTTCCTCATCCCCTCTGTACTCACCAGGAATCCATAGCATCCGCAGCCCCAGAAGCTGAGCAGGGAGCCTCATTTTGAGAAGGTGAGCTGAGGAGTCCTGTTGATTGAAGGCCAGGTTAGAGCTGAACTTTTATGTCAGCCTTGCAGGCAGGCCCTCCCAGGGAGGAGCATGCAAATGTCCTGGTGGGTGCTGGAGTGGACAGAGTGAGGGAGGGTGGGGGCCTTTTGGGCCCAGACCATGAAGCGTCTTTTATATTTAGGGAAAATACAATAAAGAAACTGCCCAGGCTGCCTGTGGTGTGGACAGGAGGCACATCATGGAAGCCTGTCTTGGTGGGGTGTCATGAGTCCAGGACCTGCCACTCTAAGATAGCACAGACCCAAGAATGTGGAGCTGGCCTACATGTCAGCCTTGGAGAGGAGATTAGCCACTCTGCTGTCCCCTTCTTATCTAAGGACACTTCATGATAAGAACCACCTCACAATTATTGATCTTCTGAATTTTTTTCTATCCCAAGCATAAGGTTAAGGAAGATGCAGATCTTCCAGTGTCTGCTGTGACCTAGAGAAATACAAGATTGTCTGTGTAGAGGTCATCTTTTCCTGGCCTAGTCAGTGAAATAAGAGCCCAAGGGTCAAAAGAATTTCGTGGAAAAGGAACATGTGTGTTCAGCTGGAGATCAAGTTGCCCTGCCCAAGTCCACAACTGGGGGACATTCTGTCCTAATGATATCTGTGCATGTGA
Organism: Sciurus niger; assembly: GCA_020740815.1. Classification (NCBI taxonomy): domain Eukaryota; kingdom Metazoa; phylum Chordata; class Mammalia; order Rodentia; family Sciuridae; genus Sciurus; species Sciurus niger. The sequence continues at coordinate 45,652 of JAHUXG010028021.1, read as the reverse complement.
CACTCAGAGTCATCCAAGCACTTCCCAATAGACAAAGCCCTTGAGGCCACTGAACAGAGTGGACAAGGGAAGTTTCTGTGTTAATTTCTTCTCATTGATGCAAGAGAATTTCTTCCTCCCTCTGCTATTACTTGACAGAGATACTGGGCTGCAGGTGTCAGAAGTCCTGGATTTAATAACTGATTCCCAGTGTTAGAACAGGACTGGGTCCAGGATTTCCATGTCTCAGGGTGTTTCCATCTGCACTGATGTTCTCCTGGGCTTTGTCCCAAAGAGCTCTCTGTGAATGGTGACTGTGTCCACTGCACAGGGTCATTAGTTTCAGACTTCCTCCTCCCTTGCTTTTAGAGACTGTGCCTGTGTTTCTGGCCAACATGGCAGAGCTGCTTCTCCCACAGCCCAGGTCATCTGACACATCCTCTGCACAGTGTGGAGCATGGTGTGTGGGACACAAACAGCTAAGAACAATGTAACATTATCTCTTAGTTTAAATGAACCTCTGTGACTGTCCTCCTGTCCTGAGTGTGCAGCCTCCCTCTAGACACTGTGAGGAGCAGGCCTGTTTGCAGGTTCTCCCAAGCCCATTCTTCATGTGTTTTGTGAATGAGCAGAAGGAAATGAAATGAAAGAAAATGACTTGGCACTCACTGAGCAGGAACAGGGACAGCTCAGAGTTTAAGAAAGGTCCAGAGTGTAGGACACCTTGGGGAAAGTGGATTGGGCAGCATCCCTTTGCTGTCCTCTCCTTCCCTAAAGACTTCCTCAAGCCACGTACCCACAGACTCTCATTTTGTGGACTGAGGTATCCAAGATACAGATTAAACCTCAGTACCAGAATTTATTATCGTGTTTTATAATGGATTTATTTATAAGGATATTTTCTAGTTAACTAGTTTTCCCTTTGCCATCAATTTACTTTAGTGCCCTGTTTAATTTTAAAATGCTTCTGTTGGTGCATGACAGTCTACATGATAGTTGGGATCACGGGGACACATCTTACAGGCCTGGGTTTTAATCTGCTCCATGTCAGTCCCCAGTGTCTCCTTTTCCCTCTATCTTCCCTCCCCTATGCCCCTTCTCTTCTCTCCTCATCTTCCATTTATTTACCTACTTCTTTCTCATTTGTGTGCTGTAGATACAGGTGGAACTGGAATTAATGGTGGTCATTTAGCATCTGTGTCAATGTGCAAGGTTTGATGGGGTCACATCCATTCCACATTCCACATATCCTCCCCTACGAGTTCCCAACCCAGCCCACCATCTCTGTCTCCATCTTCCCTGTTCTTCCCTCTGTACTTATGATATCTGATCCCCCCTTTTGTCCTTCCTTTGCTATAGTTTCTGCACAGGCTAGATACATTTGTTCTCTGAGTTCTGTGTCTGGCTTATTCCACTCAGCATGATTCTCTCCAGTTCCATGCACTTACGACATAATGTCATGATTTCCCTCTTCTTTCTGGCCATGAGTTCACCCTAGATTGTGTGGGTGTGGACAGGTCGGGAGGATCTGTAAGGCAGAAGAAGGCAGAACCTGACCACACTGCCAAGCAGAGAACTGAGCATCCTCTCAGCCATGAGCCACGTGTTCATTGCTTTTTGTGTTTCACTTTCTTATCCTCATGTTGAGATGTGGCATCTTGATATCTGTCCTCCTTTTCTATTGCTGAGCAACAAGTTTCCAAGTATTAAACAAAATCTTCATTCACAGTTCTGTCCCTCAGGAGTCCAGGCTGGGTTTTCAGCTCAGACATGACAAGACTGAAATGGAGCCGTCAGTGGGCAGCACTCCTTGCTGAGGTTCAGGGTCTTTTACCAGCTCATGTGACTGTGGTAGAGTCATCTTTCTACAGTTGTAGGGTGAGGTCCAATTTCCTGTTGGTCTTCACCACCTCCCTCCTGGAAGCTGCACAGTTTGCTTGCAGTGTGGTTCCTGCCCCCTCCAGGAGCAGTATTGGAGCAGCTCCCATATCAAACCTTCATGTTATGAGATGATCCATCCTCTCTCCACATATGCAGATGTGAAGGCTTCCATGATGAGGGACAGTCTAGTTGGGTGGCCTCTGCCACTGTAATGACAACTTTTTGAGTACAGCCCCAAAATCCTTCATGAGAAATATTTTCAAAATTCCCTATGGAATTTATTCCTCTAAAGAAGTAGTTGATACTAGGACACTGGTTTTTGAGTCAATGATTTAGAGTCTTTTCCACTTCTTACTGATGTTTATCACTTACCATAATGATCGGATCCCTGTGGGATATTTGGAAGTGGGTACTGTTTCAAAGATTCAATTCTTAATATGATCAGTTGATTCCAGGTAAGGAGAGGATACAGGGCTAACCTTCCTCAACACAGGAATCACAATGTCTTCCACCTTCTTCCTGGAGCATCAGCTGCACCAGACACTAAATACTCAGTGAGCACAGACTGGTGGCCTGCTCTGGCCCCTGGTTTCTTCCAAGCTGCAGGCAGCATAACATGGTAAGTGCAGCACCCACCCAGTGAGGATTAGAATCCTGAGTCTGCATGGTAAGGATTGTGTGTGACATTGGGTGAGTTACATCATTTTCTCCAGGCCTCAGTTTTTCTTCTGAAACATGGGAGGAATATTATCTCTCTTAGAGAATTGCCAGATGAGTAATGACTTAGCACCTGTGATTATGTAGCTCAGTGCCTGGGCACACACTATAGTTCTTAGTAATCACTAAATTTTCTGGTTAGATCCACTTTCATTGGAAGCAAATGTAGAGATACATGCTTGGTGGTCAATGGTTTTTATAATATTCTCCTTCATGCAGTAGACAGAATTATCTTCAAATAACAAAGAGACTGAACTTGGTGGTGCACCTGGATTCCCAGTGACTCAAGGTATTGGGACAGGAGGGCTGTAAGTTAGATCCACCCTGTGGAACTCAGCAATATTTTTATCAAGATAAAATAAATAACAAAATCCCCAAACAAGACACATTATCCCCTATGTAGCCTCCTTGAAGTTCTCTCACTGAGCTTAGAAACTCACTGTCCGTTTCCTAGGCTGACATCTGCAGTTCCCACCCCTGGCCTCTGGGTTTGGAAACACACAGTGCTCTGTCAACTCCTGCTGCCTGGATCTGAGCTCCCAGAGTCAGAGGAGGCTGTTCTGGTGAGGGTGGGCACAGCATTACTTTTTCTCTTTTGCAATTCGGGGCATCAAAGAAAGCATCTCCCACATGCTAAGTAGAAGGTTACCTGGATCCTGTCCTCAGAATTGGGATTTCAGTGAGTTCTGCAGGTGGTTGCAGGGATCAGCCTTGATCTCAGTTGCTGCCTGGTGGTGTTTCTAATCAGTCTGCAGTCCCTGGAGACTTCAGCCTCAGCCTCTTATGTAACCATCCCATGTGCTGAGCTGTCCCCTGAGGAGTCTGGTTTGGGAGACTGAACCTGCAGTACCTCCCTGGTGGAGCCAGAAGGCCTGCACTTCCATGCACAGGGAGCTGATCATAGGCTAGTCTCCCCTTCATGAAGACAAGGTCTCTGGAGTTTAGAACTCACCTGTGCTCTTGGCATCCTAGGACATGCTCCAGACTAGGCTGAGGCCACAGAAGTATTTACCTTGCAGTCCCATTTGTAGAAGGTCCCCACTGTTGGTATTTGGAACACTGTATGTTAATGCAATCTTGAAAATTTTCAATGAATGCAAAACATTTCAATATTAAAAAGTGAAAATTTTCAGAAACACTGTATCTATATTGTGCAGAAAGACATATCTGACATATTGATATGTCAGAAAGACATATCAATAAGGACAGGTTTGGACTGTGGTATTTTTTTGAAAGATACTTCCACCTGTGTATTTTTTTTTATTTTTTTTCTGTCACCAGGTGGGAATGGAAGGTGAGGGAAGAGTGGTCAGTTGGTAGTTAAAGACCATCTAAGCAGCAGACAGCAAGATGCTGCAGTGCACAGAGCCTCCAGTGTGTGGCGCTGTCTTCCCTGCGCTGTCAGGGGTGTGTCTCCCATGAGGGCAGAGCACTAGGAATCCCATAGGATGGACCAAGCCACGTCACATGTTCTGTGTGAGCCCGTTTCCTACATGAAGATGAAGACAAAGGACTGGTGAGGGGCGGTGCTCTGCATAGCTCAACACCCTGAGATGCTGAAGCAGCTCTGCAATTTGGCTCAGCATCACAGGAGGGCCTCAGAGAAGGAGGGTAAACTTCCTGGAAGAAGGAGCAACCTTCAGGTGAGGGTACTGTGTTTGGTCTTAGCAGGAGAGGGCCCAGGGAGCCAGGCTGCTTCAAGTTACCTTCAGATCCTGCTGCTGTTCAGGGAGCACCTGCATGAAATGGTGTCTGTACCTTGCTCCTGAGCTGGAGAGTGCAGGACACACCAGGCAATGCTCTTGGTGATCTCCAATGCTGCTGGAGACTCTGTTGTTACTGCTAATGCTGCCATTAGGGGGAAGTTTTTTTATTCCTCTTCTCAAGTGAGGGTAGGTAAAGCTGCTGTGAGCCTGGTCACCATGAAGCCACTTGACCTCATGGAGCATCTTTCTGGAGTGACCTTTCACTTGAATGTCTCATGGAAGAAATTTCATATGTAAGTTCACACACACATGTAGGAAAAAAAGTCACATATTTTGTTATATGTTATGAGAAAACATCAAAGTCTATAAGCTAAATTTCAAAGTGCTCTAAGAGTCGACAGTGTTGAAAGGAGGGTATGTATTCACTTCACACTGAGCTCAGATGAAGACCCAGGAAGTGTCAACTGAACACTTCTAGAGAAAAAAATTCTGAGTATTTTTAGCAGTTTATGTTGGACGTCTTTTCTTCTGCTCTTTTTCTAGACTCAGTAGTGGAGAAGGAGAATGGGACAGGAGATTAGTAGCTGCCTCCTGGTTTTGGCCTCAGCTCTCCTGAACTCAGTGAGTGACCTGGTTGGACATTTCTGCTCTGGCCTCTTCGTTGGTTCCCAGGTGTGACAGCTGCTTTCTGACTCCTCGATGCATTTCAATATCTGTGTCATCGAGTTGGGCAGGTGGGTGAGCTGTCTTCTGGGAGCTGTAGAACATCAGTGTGGAGTACAGAGGGCACAGGATCCTGTGGACACAGAGGGGGCTCACTTTCAGGTTCCTCTCACTTAATTCTGTGCTAAGATGTCCCCTTCTTGCCCACAAGAGGGCGACGTAACCTGCAAAATCCTCACCAAGGTCACAGCCCTGGAATGGCCGATCTATTTTACAAGTACAAATTTAACTTTATGTTTTTAACTGGTAAGACAGCAAAATTATGGGAAATTAACAAGGCAGTTTTCTCTCATTATCACTCAGGCTTTTTTTAGTTTTGGAGGCTACACTCAAAACTCCAAGTCCAGGTAATTTGCTTCCCTATTTGCTGATGGTTTTGCATAGACCCAGACCCAGCCCCAGCCCAGCTGCAAATATTTTATAAAGGAGGATGCAGTTATTTGAAATGGAGGTCCCACTGGGAGTAGGACTTCGATGTCTCCAGTGAGCTCAGACATTGGAGACCAGGCTCAGAGGGACAGATCTCATTTTACTTGGGATCGTAAAAGACACATATAGATACATTATCCAATCAGGTTAAGACGCTGTTAAAACATAGCAGAACCAACATATTTGTAAGGTACGCGTGGTACTCATGTAAACAAACCAAGTATCCCTAAGTGATTCTTTCCCTCAAAATGTCTGAGACAAAGGACATGGGGGAAGGGCAAAAACCAGCACGTAGCATGAGGTGAGGCATCGTGGTTGAGCTCACACCACAGCTTGCCACAATGCTTGCTTAGCGAGGCCTTCCCTCAGCTCATAGCTCAGCCTCAGTAAGTGTAAATGCCTTTAGTCCATGGTGGGTCTTTACCATTTCCTCAGTTTCTCTGTCCAGATTTTTTGATTTATTTAAACCATGGTGTCAAGTAAGCTTGAGGAATGTTCCCTACATATTCCCCTTCTTTACTAATTGAAGAAGCAGGGTCTTTGCAAATATTTGTTGTGATTTGGCATGGTAAGCTAGTCACTTAGAAAGAAGATCAAACATACATTGAAACCCACATATGCATAAGAGTATGACAAGTATCAGTAGGAGCACAGTTACAAAAGTTGCTTTAACCAAGACATGTCTGGTAACCAAGAAGTCAGACAATCTAGCAGACCTATATTTCCAGGTTCTTGACAAATGCTATTAACTATATCCTTTAAATGACTTAGCTCTTTGGAAGCAGAATTTCCATGATCACTTAAGTTGAAACAACATATATTATTGATTCCTTATTGCTCCTATGGTGTAACAGCAACAAATAATCAGTGACAGGTCTAAAATATTCTTGACATTAAATCCCCAGACAACCGCAGTATGACAGTACTGGGATATTTCAACACATTCCTTTCACCAATAGACAGATAATCCAGCCATAAAATACATAAAAATATTTCCAACCTAATTAATAATATGATTAAAATGGACCTAATGAACAACTGTAAAATATTGCACTCCAAAAACAGATGAATTCACTTTATACTCAGCAGCTCATGGAACTTTTTCTGAAACAGACCATATTATATGTATAATATAATTTCTCACAAAATGAAAGGTATAATCTTGTGCATTTTAGCAGTTTATAATGGAAAGAAAATAGAAATCAATTCCACAAAATGTTATATAAACCACAGATATACATGGAGATTGGAACTCACCCTGTTGTGTGATTAATGGATTATGGAAGAAATGAGAGAGGAAATCAACAAATTCTTAAAAAAAAATAAGAACAGAGATACAATGCATCAAATTCTCTGAGACAGAATGATGGTAGTCCTAAGAGGACAGTTAATAGCATTGAGTACCACATTAAAAAAAAGTAAGATATCAAACAAATGATCTAATACTACTCCTCAAGCCTCTAGAAAAGAAAGAAGTAACTGATTTGAAAATTTGTAGAATACAGGAAATAAGATCAGAGCTATAATCAGTGGAACTGAAAATAAAACACACATAGAATCAGTGCAACAGAGATGATACTTTGAAAAGATAAACAACATTGATAAACCCTTAGCCAAATTAATCATAAGAAATTGACAGCATGATGCAGCTCCCTGGCTCTCACTTAGGGACAGAACTTCCCTACTCAGTCTCTTATAAAGAAGTGTAACACTGGGGATCTGGTCTTGGTCTCTGATGGCAGGCCCTGAGAGCAGATTGATCATTCTCAGATGTAAAAGATACATTCTTGTGCATTTTAGCAGATTATAATGGAAAGACCATCAAGGACTGTGTCCCAGAGAAGTCACCATCATCTGCAGAGCTCGTGAGAACCTTATGCACATTGATTAGGAGAACCGACTCCCCTGGTTCCAGCACAAACAGGAGTTCCAGTTCCTCAGTGACCAACTGCTGCTGGGCCATGTGGCACCCCAGGCTCAGTGGTGGAGAGTTAAGGCTGACTCCACCCAGCAGCTGTAACCTTCATGTGAGGTGTGCAGATACCTACTGAGGTCAAGCATGAAGATACCTGTGCTAAAGTACCTGGCCCTTCCCAATACCTGCCCAGAGAGGATGCTGAGTGAGGATCATTCATGCTTCCTGTCTGGGACGCAGCTGTGACAGAGACAGCACCGTCACCTCATTCAGAGGAGTCTCTGAGCACAGAGGTAAGTGTGTTGGTCTGTCCTATCCTGAATCTACTGAAGGAAGTCACTGGTGAGTTAATCCTAGGAGGTCCTGGGCCTTGGCTCACACTCTCCTGGTGTATGTACCCCAGAACCATGATCTCCTCTGATGTGTGGCTGAATGGCCCAGTACCCAGCCTGCTCTGTTGGTCCTCACATACCAGTTTCTCTATCTCACCTCTGTCATCACCAGGTTTTAGTCCATCTTCTGTTGCTGTAATGGAAAACCCAGAACTAGACCATTCATGAAGAAAGTAAGTTGACTTCTTCATACTTATTGAGGTTGGTAATTGAAGGTCACGTGTCACCACCTTCAAGTTATCTGTGTGAGACCTTCTTGCTGCTTCTTCACATGGTGCAGCCACGAAATGGGAGCCTCGAGTTTATATATGGGATTATAATATAGCCAGCAGTGATCAAGTATGACATCATAGGTTACATAAAACCATGCTTGCAATCTTCCTTAATATGACATCATAGGTTACATAAGAGTTTGCAAACCTTGTGGTTCCTTACTTACATAAGCCAGCTTAGTCATTGCTTCTGGGACATCCAACTGAGGAAACCTGATCAACTCCATATACTGTGCAGGGATTAAGTTTCCATCACACGAATTTTTGCAGGACACATTGATAGTGTGCCAATTCAGCCTGCATCAGACACTTCCTGGTCTCTTTTGGAACTTTTGTTTCTTGTACACCCCTTAACCAGAACCTTGGGTCTTATGCAGAAATAATTGTGCTCATTCCCATTTTCCTGACGACCCCACCCTGATGCTCTCTGGCCAGGCTCCTCAGTCTCCTAGATGCACGCCATCTTTGTAGTCTCATGCATGGACAATCTGGTGGCTTGTCTTCTCTATCTCCTCTCTTCTGCACCTGAACCTGTTCCAGGATAACTCACTCTCCTGTTTTCTATTTATTGCATTCATGACTCTGTCACCCACAGGACAATCTGCTCCCAGGGGAAAAACACATAACAAGGGAGAGGATGCTGAGACTGCAGAGGCTCCCATCCCAGGTCCACCAGCGAGCTCCACCAGGGAGGTGAGTCTGGCAAGTCCTCTTTCCCACATGCTGCACTCCTACAGGAGGCTGGGGTAGATTCTCTGTCTAAGCAGAGACCCAGAACCACCTGAAATCCTTCATCTCCTTCTTATCTCATGACAAATTTCTGAGTTGCACAACACAATAGCAGTCTCACCAATCTTTTCATTCCTCCTCTGACTACAATGTAGTCTTCAGTCTCTCTTACCAGGACTGCTGACTTTTTTCTTATTGTTTCCAAGATCCGTGAATAAAAATCACTATGCTTGCAGATTTGGGATTAGATGCTGCTGCCATGTGTGGTGGTTGTGCCTGACTCTGCATCAGAAATCAGAGATTCCCTGCATTGATTGACATCACATGAAGACCATCCACTGACAGCCCACCTCAGGGTAGGTGAAGGCTTCTCTCAAAGTCTTGTCAGTGTCTTGCATGTTGTCACTGAGTGAAGCCGGCATTCCCGAAACCAAGTGGACTCCAAACAGTACTGGGAGCTTTGAAAGGAGACACATGTCAGCATGTCTAACTGCAGCCAGAGCTCTGAGTTGTGGACTGCAGAAAGAACAAGTAGCATTTCCAAGGAAGGGTCAATGCAAACCCAATGGACCAAACAGGTGAAGACTGTTTTCTCTCCTTTAACATAGAAAAAACTAATTAAAAAAATATATTAGGAGAGTAATGCAGCAGACAGAGTTCTTCATTACATGTAAATTGTGAGTGGAGTAAAGGATGCTCTGCTAAAACTGGGTCCCCATCAATTTTGAGTATAGCAGCAGAGCTGCAGGAACATGACAGACTAAAAGTCCACTGCCTTCCACGCTAAGTTGTTTCAGATAACTGGATATAAAGAGCCTATATTTGACTCTATGTTTACAGTAAACACAGTGCCAAACAGCACCAACTTGGACAGGGGACACTAGTGGACCAGGATGCCCATGGCCCCACCTGTCCTGAGGGACAGCAGTGCTCCAGGGGGAGGGGTCTCAGAATGGTCAGGGTGGCAGCTAGAGTGGAAAGTGACCTGTTCGTGTATTGTCTCTCCTTCACAGTGAACTGGAAGCTCTGGAAGCCCAGGGTTCTGCTGGACTTCTTCCCCATGCCCTCTGCATAGAGCATTCAGAATGCTATTATTTGTGTAGCTGCATCACTTTTAGAGATGAATAAATGAAGAACTGCTCACCAGATCTGGGAACTGATGCTATTTCTCTTTGAACACTAGGAGGAGCAATGACAATTGGGCCTTAATGACCGGGACTCCAGGGGCCTTGGGCTGGTATTTTGAAAGGTTTGGCCTGAAGAGAGGTGGCCAAGGGACTTATGGAGTGCTGGGAGACTCTGAGGTCCTGCTTGTGACCAGAGAATTTTCAGAGCTCTGGTTTGTGTGTGCTGGGGTGACTGAGATGTCAGAGGGACTTCACATGTGCACTTAAGTCCTAAAAGAGAATCTGGGAGGCAGATCATGCACCAGAGCACTGCTCCTCATTCTGCCAGTGGCATGGAGGTGTCCAGGAAATGGCACCGCCTTTGAATACTCTGAGACACACAGATCCCATCACACACATAACATGGCTTTACATTGACCACAGACCAGTTGAAAGATGACAGGTGTCATAAGCCAAGCTCCAAATATCAAAGGTCGAATGTGTTCTCTTCTATGGGGAAGCTAATCAAAGATCATTTGGGTAGTGGGGGCGTAAAGACAATAATGGGGGACAGATGAGTGGGGTAGCGGAAGGGAAATGGAGGGAAGGAAGGAGGGATGGGACAGGGAAAGAGTGGAATGAGCCCAACCTGGCTCTCCTAAGTACACGTGGGAACACAGCACAGTGGACTCAGCAGCAGGTACATCCACAGACACCAAGTAAAGAAAGTAAGTGTAAATGGCAGAAGGATCAGGAAGTAGAGGGAGGAAAGAGGGGAGGCAGCGAGAGGGGGAGGGGCTTCCTGGGGCCTGACATGGAACAATGTATATTCCATGCTTTTATTATCATGTCAAGGTAAATTCTTTTGGCATGTATACCCAAAAACAACCATCACAAATAAATAAAATTTTATCTGACAGTAAGAAAAGAAATGCAAACTAATAAATGAATGTTAAAAAATTTCTAATTTTAATACCTTAACATAAAAAGACAACCTGTGAGGTAAATATATTTTATGTTAGCATATTTACTTGGATTTTATTGATGGTTGTGGTTTTCCATTGATTTCTGGTCTTTCCTGAACTTCCTACTGGACTTCTTGCCTCCTCTCCAGTTCATTGGCCCTCAGGCCTCGCTGTCCCTGATCATTTGCTGCCACACTCTCTGGGGCTGTGAGGGGCTGCTGGGGCCCAAGGCAGCTGCTCAGATCTCTGTTTACAGGCTTTCCCTGGAGACGGGACTGAGTGCAAACAACTTGACAGACAGAAGATGATATCAGGGCCCCACGTACTCACAGGCTTGGTTTGTGTCTCAACAAGAGGTTTTAGAGGAGATATAGGTTTATAAAAGAAAAAAAAATTAACATGAAGAAAGAAGAATCAGAGATACAGCCACATCAATGTTCATAGCTGCTCAATTCACAATAGCCAGATTTTGGAACCAACCTAGATGTCCTTCAGTTGATGAATGGATAAAGAAACTGTGGCATATATATACAATGCAATATTACTCCGCCATAAAGAATGATAAAATTATGGCATTTGCAGGCAAATGGATGAAATTGGAGAATATCATGCTAAGTGAGATAAGCCAATCTCAAAAAACCAAGGACACTGCTACCGCTAATAGGTAGGAGACACATAATGGGTGGGGGAGGGGTTATGTTATTGTTAGAGTTTAGGTTAGGATGGGGCAAGATGGAGGAAGGAAGGACTGTATAGAGGGAAAAGAGGGGTGGGAGGGGTGGGGGGGAAGGGAAAAAAATAACAGAATGAATCAAACAACATTACCCTATGTAAATTTATGATTACACAAATGGTATGCCTTGACTCCATGTACAAACAGAGAAAGAACATGTATCCAATTTGTTTACAATAAAAAAAGAAAGAAAAATGTAACCTAATGTTTTGACCTTTTTGTATATAAGACAATCTGTATTTCAGATGTTTTTATCTCTCATTGAATTCTTCATTTATTCTTTGTAGTTATAAATAATGTTTGATATGTTTTAATTATAAAAGAATGGAATACAATTTGCTCTTATTTGGTTCCAGTATGTTTCCCTGTTACCTTTTGTGTTTGTTAGTCAGGGTTCTCTAGAGGAGGGGAACTGACAGTGTGTGTGTGTGTGTGTGTGTGTGTATGTGTGTGTGTGTGTGTATTGAAAATGTCAGTTTTAAACTCAGCTGCCAGTTGAGGAGCAGCCAGGCTAACACTCACATATCGTGGGTCCCTGTTACCCAAGAGTCCCCAGTGCCCTCTCAGGTGTGGTGGTACCTCTGTGCACAGCCTGGCTGCCCTCTATGGGGTGCTCCCTGTGCTGTGTGCTGCCCACTGAGCTCAGGGGCCCTGGACTGGCTGAACTGAGAGCAGAGCTGCCTTGTCTGTTTCCAGGACTCTCCTCCCTCCCCTGTCACAACCCAGGGCAGATTCCCAGGTCACAGCCTCTTGCTCTTCATCTGATCTTGGAGCAAACTGACACTCAGGGACCTTGTCTGCTGCAGCCTCTTAGGCTAATTCTGTTCCAGACTTTAATTCCAGGGTCATCCTCTTTGTTTCGAGGAAGAAACATATTTTTATTTAAAGTTTTATATTCTCGCAGTATGAGGTGTAGAGTCCCCAGTCAGAGATTTATGCTGATGAGCTGTGGGAAATGAGGGAAATTGACAGGAAGAGGGCAGAGTGTGGAGGTTCCCAAGCTATGAACCAGGCCATCCAGTTAGTGCCCTGGGAAATGCAGGGACCTGTGTCTTTGGATGGTGATGGAGCATACTGAACACCTCATGGAGGCCTAGTGTTGCCCCAGTGCATGTGCAGGAAGGCCTGGGCAGTATGGTGACAAGAATGGCAGTAAATGCTCAGGAATAAGTTCAGCAGGCTCTTGAGGATTGCTTGTGTGTTAAGTGGAAATTTCCTACTTAGAGAAAGGTTGTTGTACAACACACAGCACTCTGTGGCCCTGGGTCATCTGAGAGCAGGTGACCTGAGAGCCCACCTCTGGAAACTTCTCCCTTCATAACCCTAAACCAACTGTGAAATAAACATCAGCACTAGTGCATCACTCCATGAGACCTTCAGATTCATTTCAGATTATTGGAATTGCCTTATTTTGTCTGTTATAATTAATCCATCATGTCCTGTATCATGGGCAGCATTTATCTGCCATGGTTTTTGGTCTCATTCAGGTTGGAATAGTATTCACCTTTTCCTAAACTTCATGATCTCACCACTTTGGAGAGTACACACTGCCTGTTTGTAGATGTGCCTTAGTTAACATGTGTGCCTTCCCCTCATGGTAGGATATAACCACAGCATCTCCAGCAGAAATCTATAGAAATGTGCTCTTCTCATACGTCTTCCTGTTGGGTGGTGCCTGATTTCAATCTCTCTCATTACTTCTTATGCTCTTATGGATTCTTGGTTTAAAGGAATATTGACAGACTTCTCTCCTGTGTAGTTACTCTTTGGTCATTTGAAATCAACATGGTGTTGGGGGTGTGGCTAAGTGGTAGAGCAATTACCTACCATGGCCAAGGTCCTGGGTATGATCAAACTCCAAATTTGTTTTTAAAGTTAACCGGAAATTATTGAAATGTCCTCAATCCTCTATGGTCATCCCATTCCTCAGCAAAGTGTCAGTATCAGTAATTACAAAATAAAAATATTAGAGCTATATATAATGCCAGTTGCTGGGGCTTAGAATTTTCTTATTTTTAATTATTTATTAATTTTTAAATATTTACAGACTATATTTTGATTCATTGTACACAAATTGGGTACATCATTTCATGTCTATGGTTATACATTATATTTGTTTTTAAAGTTAACAGGAAATTACTGAAATGTCCTCAATCCTTTATGGACGTCCCATTCCTCAGCAAAGTGTCAGTACCAGTATGGACTCATGGATCATCTTCTCTTTAATGGGTCAGTTTGTCATCATTATAAATTTTGATTCTAAAGATGACCCAGATTTGGCCACAGTGATATCAGTGCAGATGGTTTCACTTTACAGTTGCCACAGTCTAATCATTTTTGGAGCCTACTTGGTTCCTGATTCAAGTTGTAGTCAAGATTCCATTAGTGGAAATAAACCTAGGCACTGAGTGCTTACTGGGACCCTGTGGGTTAAGGAGGATCTATCTATGTATGAATCAGTCTTTCAGTCAATCCACCTACCTACCATCACCATCTATCATCTCTTATCTGAATACACATTCCTATCTAGCCCTATGTATAACTCTGAGTTTATTGTGATATTTCCACTTCAAGTCAAAATCTCATTTATTCTACGGATGTCCATTCAGGGTTGCGATCCCTTCCTCCTACAGTAAGGACGGTGGCTCTGATTGTCTCTGGTGTCAACCTCCCTCTGAATGAAAGCAGCCTCCTCTTGTCATTGGCCTCCCCTTCCAGTAGACAATCTCACCACAGTTGTGAATGTTCCCTGATCTGCTCTGATACCCCTTGCCAGGACACAACCCTCTGCACACCTGTCACTGTGACAAATACCAAAGAAAAAACAACTTAGAGCAGGAACGAGTCATCTGGCTCTTGGTTTCCATCTATGGCCAGGTGTCTGCCAGGCAGAAACATCATGGAGGAAGGACTTGGTGGAGGAAGGCAGCTCAGCTCAAGGCATCCAGGAAGCAAAGCAGAAGGGCTCAGGGGAGTACATAACCTCCAGGGCATAGATCCAGTGACCTCATCCTCCAACTAGGTTCTGCCTTCCAGGAAATTACTTAGACCATGAGCCCATCAAATGTATTGATGCCCTATTGAGGCATTCAACCCCTTATTCTCTGGGACACCTCATATTTAAACTATGTCAGAAGGCCTCCGGTGGCTTCCTGACATCCCCACCTGCTCACAGGACCACAGTCCTTTGTGACCTCCTCATTCTCTTGTACATTTGACATACACACGGGGCCCCAGGTCAGCACCCACATGTGAGGCCATCTTACTCACCCTGTACAGTGTGCCCTCCAGCACCTGGGTGTCATCCCTTGGTGCAGTAGAGGCTGTTCCAGCCCCAGTCTCCTACATAGCTTCCTCCTCATCCTGCACATGTCACCAGCCCTGCACCATGCTCTGGGAATAGTGTTCTCCTTGGAGTTGGATGAGAGTTGGTGACAGGACAATAGCAGGTTTAGGAATGAGGGTAGAATCAGGGCAGATGAGCAGGTGGTCCAAGGAGACCTTTAGCTCCTGAAGCAAAGCTTAGGTGAAGCTGGGGGAGGAGCACAGCAACAATGGGAGGATCTCAGGACCATGAGGCCTGATGTGTAAAGCAGCACAGAGAGAGAGGGAGCTGAGCTTCAGGAGTGGAAGGACAATCCTTGACATTGGTTGGCCTAGATCAGAGGACAGGACAGAGCCTTCAGAGTGGAGGAGGCTGAGGTGTCACCTGGGATGGCAGGACAGCACAGGCACCCGGACAATATCCTTCCCTCTTCAATCATCACCCCGTCACTTGATATGTTTGCTCCTATTCTGTTGTTCTCTTCACAAATTTTGACATTTCTGGTGGAAATATGGATCACTGACCATGCCAAATCTTCCAGGAGTCAGGCATGGAGGAAGCATCTCTGGAATAAGGATTGTGCACAGGTACCAAAGCAAGAGGTCAGTAAAATCTGCAGCAGGTTGTGGTTTGTGAAAGAGCTAATGACCTGGTCTTGACAGCAGAGTGAGCAGGAGAAGTGGGTCCTGAACCATGGTGAGAGAAAGCGGTCCCTCCGCTCTCCATCACTTTCAGGGCCAGTCAGGGCATTAGCAGTTACTTAAATTGGTACCAGCAGAAACAAGGGCAAGCTCCTAGCTCCTGATCTATGGTGCAAACAGTTTGGAATCTGGGGTCCCCACAAGGTTCAGTGGCAGTGGATCTGGGACAGATTACACTCTAACCATCAGCACCTTGCAGCCTGAAGATGTGGCCACTTATTTCTGTCTTCAGTATAACAGTTCCCCTCAAACAGTGATACAGGCCATGACATAAACCTCCCAGGGAAGCAGAAGTGTGAGGCTGGACTGCCACAGCTGCTCCTCTGGCTACACCTGCTGAGAGCATTTCTCAGAGTCAGCTAGTCTCTCAGGGTCACTGGGAGGTTCTGTTGGGCTCAGAGAATATCCTCTGCACCCTGTTTCTATGTTCTTGTCAGCCCCAGCACTCACCCATTAGATCAGACCCATGTGAGTGGATGTTCCTGAAGGTGTGCATGCCCTGCTCAGTGCAGTACTGCTCCTCCACCCTATGATTGACGGAAGCACTGGAGGCAAATCAGAAGAAGCACCATGAAGAGTTATTACACTATGGGTTCAGGACCCTGTTGCTGGTGAGCCCATCCAAGGACCCAGCAGATCTAACCAGGTGTTCAGGTACAGGTGGATGCACAGATTGTCAGTTTTTGTGACAAAGGTGATACTGGAAGAACTGTGGACAAGACCTCTTCACAAGAAAGATTCTCTGTTAGCTTCATATGCAAATGAGAATCTAGTTTGTGACATGTGCTCAGCATCAATAATCATCAGAGTGAAAGTTGCAACAAACCACCAGAAACCTTCAGATAACAGACCACAAAAGTAAACCATGAAGATCATTGAGCACAGCATGGGGAATGATCCAGATCACTCTCCTGTGTTTGGAAATGTGAATGACACCTGAGTAGGAGAACTCCCTGACCATGCACATGCCCTGTGATCCAGGGCTTTCTCTCAGAGCACACAGATGTGCACACATCCCCATGCGCAGTGACCTCACAGCATTATTTGTGTAAACTGCTAACTGAAGTAGGTAAGTGCCAATGAAGAGTAGAATGAATCTGTAAATCAAGGAAACTGCACATAACACTACAGACCAATGGAAACCTTCACTGCCTTCAAAAATCTGCAAGAGTAAGCAAGAGCAAAGAGGCACAAGAGCTTATGTCCTATGATTCAGTTTTTATGATGCTTAAAAAATAGCAATATTTGAAATAATATTTAAAGTCAGCTCAGAAATTGCATGGGGAACAGTTGGTCATTGGTTATTCTTGGCTAAGTTATTTTTCTCAGTATTGCATGTATTATTCTCTTTCCTCCTTTCTGCATAGTTCTTTTGAGATATCTCTGATAGCCATATAGAAGTTCCTTAGAATGTCAAGGGGCTCCTTTTGTTCCTTTCCTTTCAAAAGTATGTCTATCTTTATTTTAATCCTTTCCTTATAACATACTATAGTGTGACCTTCTTTGGTTGGTTCTATTTGGGACTTTCATGCTTAGTCATCTTGAAGGTCCATATTCTTCCTCATGGGACAGTTACAGCCATTTTTACTCCACAGAGGCTGAAAAGGCTGTTTCTCCTTGTGTTTGCACCACATGGAGCACATGGCCTGTCACTGTGCTGTGGGAAAGCATCCTGGGAAGGGAGTGACTTATTGAATGCTTTTTTTTTTTTTTTTTTAACCAGGTAGAGAGAAACCTTTTCTTAAAATGAAAAGAAAATTTACTGTTTACCAAGTCAAAGAGTAGAAAAGAAAAAATAGATCAGCTCTATATTTGGACAGAAAAACTTAATAAGCTACGCTCTTTGTGTGGTGCTAATATTATGAGGGGTAATTCAGTGTTAAGTAAACCCAATGAAGCACTGTTGCTCTCTGCAGTCAATAGGAATTGTAGTTTTTCAATCCTTTGTTGAATTTTTACTATTCCTCTGCATGCACTGCATATTTGTTTGTAAAACCCTACTACACTCCTTCCCCCTTTTCTGTGAGTGAGGAATCAGGAGTGGCTTCCTGGGTGATTCTGGCTCCAGGTGTGTCTGCAGGTGTGCGGGACGTGAGCCACAGGTGCAGCATGGAGACACTTTTCTGCCTGATCTCCAGGGTCTTCCCTACATTGACCAGTGGATGCTGCCACTGGCCAGGACCTGGAGTTCTCACTGTGCCCTGCCCTCAGCTGCCTGGGGGTCCTCACCAAGTGTCCTCTGTCTTCCCCTGGAGCAGTTCTCCTCCCAGAGTGGTCAGCAGGCAGGATTGTCAGTATCCTGGTCTCTGGGTTCACTCACTGCTCAGTACCCAAAGTCCAGGTCATTTGCTTTCCTATTTGCTGATGGCTTTGTAGAGGCCCCTGCAATGACAAAAAAAATGCAATGCAAAGTTATGTACAATTATGAGACATAATGTTTTTTCTTTTCTTTCTTTCCAAAAAATTAATTTTGACAAATATTTTAATTTTTAAACAGGACCCATATATTTTATTTAGAGTAATGAAGCCAGAATTAAGGACAGGTAGTTAGTGTAGAAATAGGAAATCGAGTCAATTCCAGTAAATGAAGCCATGAAGCCATCTGCCTCTGGAAGTTGGAGACTGCCCCTGGAAGAATGGATTGTCAAGGATCTCCGGAGCCCATTGATTACCAAATTTACCTGCCTTTATCAAGAACTGCAAGCAAGGAGCTGCTAATTAATGCCCCCTGGGCCCTTGCCTGCCTGAATCACCTTGGCCCTCCTCCTGCCCATGGTTTCTCACTTAATGCAAAACCAGGCCTAGTCACATAGGCAGGAAGGAGAGATAAGGAGGGGGGAGAACTGGAGAACAAAAGAGACTTTAACCTATAAAAGATGTAGGGTGCACTCACTTCTTGGGACTTTTAGAACATCAGCCCTGGCCCCCTTCTCCCTGCCAGGAGAAATCTGTATTATTCCCTTTATATAAACCTGCTTAATATGCTTGCCTTGGCATGCTTCTTCAATCTTCAACATTAGAAGGAGCAGAACTAGTCTCCGGTAAACGGCGGTATCAGTAATATCTTTGGAATTCATTTAATGTATCCTCCTTTTTCTCTGTGACAATCTTGATCAAAGCCTCCATCATAGGTTAGTCCCTTGCTCCTTCCGAAATCTTCTCTCTCACATTAATCAACCTCACCTACCTCATCCTTGAGGACAGACCTTCCCATCTCTCACGTGGACAGGGCACATGTGGTCAGAATGGGGCCCCGGGGCTCACCTCCCTCCCTCTTCTCCTTCCTTATCCCTCTGTCCTCACCAGGGATCCAGAGCATCAGCAGCCCCAGGAGCTGAGCAGGGAACCTCATTTTGAGAAGGTGAGTGAAGGAGGAGTCCTGGTGAGTGAAGGCCAGGTTAGAGCTAAGCTTTTATGTCAGCCTTGCAGGCAGGTCCTCCCCAGGGAGCAGCATGCAAATGCCCTGGAGGGAGCTGGGTGGAGAGAGTGAGGGCATGTCGGGTCTGCCTTTTGAGCTCAGGGACATCAAGCGTCTGCTACATTTTGGGGAAATACAGTAGAGGAAGAGCCCAGGATGCCTGTGGTGTGAGTAGGAGGCACCCTACTGGAATTCTGGCAGTGGGGGGCTCCTGTGCCCAGGGCCTGTCCTGCTAAGCCAGCACAGTCCCCAGGATATGGAGGTAGTCTGCAGATCAGCCCCTGGGAAGGGTGTGACATCCCTGCTGGTTCCCTCAGTTAAGGAGTGAAGGAGACAGGTCCTCCTCACATGTACTAATTTTCTGAAATTCTTCTACCCAAAGCATGGAGTTCAGATGGGTCAAGATTCTGGTTCTCTTGCTACAGGGAGAAATACAAGAACATCAGGGACAGTGTTAGATGTCAACTTTTCATGCCCTGATGAATGAAATAAAACCAAAAGGGTCAAAAGAAGCTGGTGGGAACAAAACCTGTGTTTTAGCTGGAGACCCAGTAGCCATGCCCAAGGCCAGAGGAAGAGGGACATGTTCACGTGAGGCAGTGAGTGTGAGATTCCAGGAGCTGGTTCTTTAAACTGATGGGCATCCTGTCCTGGTCATCTCCATGTGTGTGACACTCAGAGTCTTCCAAACTCTTCCCAAGAGAGGAACACCTGGAGGCCACTGGACAGAGTGGACAAGGGAGGAGGATTCTGCCAGTTCTTTCTCACTGATGGTAGAGCATTCTTTTCCCTCTTCTCTTGCTGGTCCAGAACCACGGACTGCAGCTGTCACAAATCTGGCATTTAGTTTTTTTTTTTTTTTTTAACTTGAATATTCACTTTATTTATTTATTTTTTTATTGTAAACAAATGGGATACATGTTGTTTCTCTGTTTGTACATGGCGTAAAGGCATACCATTTGTGTAATCATAAATTTACATAGGGTAATGTTGTTTGATTCATTCTGTTATTTTTTCCCTTCCCTCCAACCCCTCCCACCACTGTACACTGGTCACAAGATTTAACAATAGCACGTGCAGTTTCTTTAGTAATGGGAAACTTCAGTTTTAACGTTGTAGAATTAACATGGAATTGTTGATCCTTAGTTGCTATGTCTGCTACATTATTCCCTAGAGCTAAAGGTCCAGGTAAATTGGTATGAGCTCTGATATGTCCAATAAAGAAAGAATTATAACAATCCCAAATCATTTGTTGTAAAGTCCATAAAGGATAAAAAATAGTAGAGTTTGGGGCAATAAACCCTGCACATTCTAAGTTACTGAGAGCTTGAACTACATATAAACTATCTGAGAAGGGAAAAGGAATGTTTGTACTTTATCTAGATAACAAATAGCTCCAGATCCCGTTTTGGATTCCTCAGTGAAAATCACAGGAGCCTTAGGAATAGGTTGTTGTCAGGTAACTCTTGGGAACATTATGGAATTATTACTACAAAATTATATATAAGGATGTTTAGGATAGTGAATATCAAAGTTAGCTTGAGTGGAGCATCTAACAACAGTCCAAGAATCCATGAAATTACATAACCAAGAAAGTTGATGCTTATCATAGGGAATAATGATAGTAGCTGGATGAATTCCAAATACTGTGATAGATGATTTAAGTGCTTTTAAGATTACTTGAGCTACTGCTTCAGGGTAGGGTAAGAGAATTTTATTGGGTGAACAGGCTAGATGGACCCAAAACAAGGGACCCTCTTGCCAAAAGACTCCAGTGGGTAGTTTCTTGTTAGGAATAATAATGAATTGTAATGGCTGAGAGAGATCAATATAAACTACCTGGGCCTCATCTAATCTTTTTTGTGTAATATTTAAAACCAGACGCGCTTTAGGAGTGAGCCCTCTGGGAGATGTGGGATGGGGATCCCCTTGTAAGATATTAAAAAGAGGAAGTAGTTCTCCTGTGGAAAGCCTCAAATACGGACGAATCCAATTTATACCCCCTAGTAGCTTTTGAAAATCATTTAATGTTTTTAAATGATCTACCCTGATGACAGTTTTTAATGGAATAGAGAAAAAAACAGTCTTTTATGTCTATAATTATTGTAGGCCAATCTTTTGGTAAAGCAGTAAGGACTGGAAACCCTAACTGAGTTGGCCCCATAGATTGCATAGTAGCATTAATAGCTCTTAAGTCATGAAGGAGCCCCATTTTCCTGATTTCTTTTTTATGACAAAAATAGGGGTATTCCAAGGAGAAGTTGAAGGTCTAATATGATTTGCTTCTAATTGTTGTTGTACAAGTTCTTGGGCCACTTTAAGTTTTTCTAATGTCAGGGGCCACTGAGAGACCCACACTGGTGCATTGGATTTCCCAGTTATTTTTACATACTTTTGTTCAGTGGCCCCAAGGAGAAACCCAAGCCTTGGTGACCTTGATTGCTCTGAACACTAATTGGCTGGGTATTTCCCTGGCCATAGCGGCCAAGACCCTTGTCCCATTTATGACCTTGTTTTACCATTAGATTTTGAGCCTTTTGGCTATAATGGCCTTCTGTAGTGAGTACTAAATCCATTTGCATGAGAATATCTCTGCCCCATAAATTAACAGGTAAATGGTCTAAGACATAAGGTTGAAATGTTCCCTGTTGGCCCTCATCATTTTTCCATGTCAATACAGAACTACTCCTTTGTGGGCTAGTAGCTACACCCAATCCCCTCAGGGTTTGTTCCGCTACTTGTAGAGGCCATTCTTTTGGCCAATCTTTTAGGGTAATAATGCTAGATACAGCTCCTGTATCTAGGAGTCCCGAAAATTCTCTATTTTTAATGTTTATTTTAAGCATTGGCCTATTTTGTAAGTCCATGGTAAGACAGGCAAAATCAACTCCAGAAGATCCCAAACCTGCAGTTCTCCTGGTTGCTGTGGTTGATGGAAAATTATTATGAAGTCTGGGAATAATCAAATGCTAAGCTATGCGGTCCCCAGGTGATATGGAGATAATTCCTTGAGGAGAATGTGCAAGAACCTTAATTTCTCCTGTAAAATCAGAGTCAATAACTCCAGGGATAACTATAAGTCCCCTGAGTGCACTGGAGCTCCTACCTAATAACATTCCATCAGTATCAGGAGGTAAGGGACCTTTTAGGTCTGTAGGGATGTAAAAACTTTCAGGCTCTTTTAGTTTCAAGAGGAATTCCATTGGTCCGGAGCAAATCCTTTAAGGGACCTTCCATGTGCATTCGTGACATTTCAGTACCCATATTTCCCTATTAAACGAACAGAATGCAAAGCACTTTAACTAGCAAAACAAAAGCAAAAACATTTACAAACACTTGATCTCCATCGCTTATCCCGCAAACTTTAACTCCAACGCTTATCCCACAAACTTTAACTCCATCGCTTATCCCGCGAACTTTAACCCTGTTGGTTATTCTGAGACTTTAACTCCATCACTTATTCCGCGAACTTTAACCTGGCCAGACTGTACTTTACTTACCCTGTATTTACCGGGTCAGTTCCTTCTTTGTAACTCGAGTTCCCGGGTTTCTGCACCAGTTATGATCGCCCACCACCAGTGGGGACAATCACAATGCGTACGCTCTTCTGGATCACAGGAACCAAAAGGGAGTTTATTCTGCAAGTCTCAGACTTACTTTAAGAACATCAGCCTATCAGAGAGTAGACTACCAGGAAAGTCAGCCTATCAAGGAACAGTCTCCAGGCGGATACCAGGATCGCCTCATGTACAACAGCCAAACAGAGTTACTTCCTAAAACTTCTATATGAGTGCAGCTATGTCTGGCAAGCTGCCAGGCGCCATCTTAGAGATCAGGCCACGGTGCGGCTCTGGGGCCCTCAGAGCCCGCTCCTGACACTCTAACATCCCTCCATCTCGGTCTCCTTCTCCACTGTTCTTCCCTCTGTCCTTATGACATCTGATTCCCTGCTTTTTCCCCTCCCTTTGCTCTGGATTTTGCATATGGGAGATCACACTGCATCCTTGACTTTCTGAGTCTGGCTTATTTCAGTTAGTATGATCTTCTCCAGTTCCATCCATTCACCAGCAAATTCCACCATTTCATTCTTCTTTGTGGACATGAGTTCAGCTTGGATTGTGTGGTGTGGACAGGTCAGGAGGATCTCTGTGGCAAAAGAAGGCAGAACCTGAGCACACAGCACAGTCCCTCCCTGGGGGAGCTGCAGCCCTGCATCTTCCATGGGGAGGGTCCTGTTGCCAGGCCAGTCTCCTCTTCAGGAAGACAGGAGTCTGGGTTTAGAACTCACCTGTGCTGTTGACATCCTAGCTCATGCAGCAGAACAGGCTCAGGCCAGGAAGGCATTTGCCTTGGAAGGCAATTTTAGGAGGTCCCCAATGTGTATTTGTATATGTTAATGCAATAATGAAAAATTTAAAATGAAAGCAAAATGATTTCCATATTAAAAATATGAGAATTTGAAGAAACACAGGATCTAGATTGTATATAAAGACATATCAATAAGGGAATGTTTAGACCATGGCATTGTGGCTTTAAAAGATAGTTTATCCATCTGTGAATTTTCTTTTCTCTGTCACCAGGTGGGTATGGAACGTGTGGGAAGAGTGACCTGGTTAGATATTTCTGCACTGGCCTCTTCCCTGGTTCCCATGTGTACAGCTGGTTTCTGAGCCCCTCTCTGTGTTTGAGTATCTGTGTCATCAAGATGGACAGGTGGGTGAGCTGTCCTCTTGGAGCTGTAAAACATCAGTGTAGAGAGCAGAGGGCACAGGTTCCTGTGGATACTCAGGAGGCTCTCCTTCAGGTTCCTCACTTAATTCTGTGCTAAGCTGTCCCACTTGTTGACCACAAAACCTGCAACATGACCTGCAATATCCTCTCCAAGGCCTCAAACCTGGAAAGGCTGATCTGATTTACAAGTATAAATTTAATTTTATAGTTTTAACTCATAAGACAGTAACATTATGAGAAAAAGGCTATTTTCTCACTCAGGTTTTTTTTTTTTTTTTTTGGCATTAAAGGCTACACTCAGAACTCCCAGTCCAGGCAATTTGCTTCCCTATTTGCTGATGTCTTTGCATAGACCCAGACCCAACCCATTTGCAAACATTTTATAAAGGAGGATGCAGTTAATCGAAATGGAGGTCCCACTGATGGTGAGGACAGCAATGTTTCCCAGTGAACACAGGCACTGGAGACCAGGCTCAAAAGGCACAGATATAATTTTACTTAATATTGTACATGACATATATAGCAACATTATCCAATCAGGTTAAGACACTTGTTAAAACACAGCAGAACAAACCTATAGGTAAGCAATACCTTGTACTCATGTAAACAAACCAAGTATCCCTAAGTGATTCTGTCTGGCAATAAGTCTGAGACAAAGGACTGGGTGAAGGGCGAGCTCCAGCACACAGCATGAGGTGAGGCAGCACAGGTGAGCTCACACCACAGCTTGCTGTGATGCCTGCTGAGTGAGGTCTTCCATCAGCTCATACCTCAGCCTCAGTAACTGCAAAGGACTTCAATCCATGGTGAGTGGTTACCATTTCCTCAGGTTCTCTGTCCAGACTGTTAGTTTTATTTAAACCATGATGTCAGGGACTGCAATCAAATAAGCTTGAGGAATGATCCCTAAATTTCCCCCTACTTTACTAATTGAAGAAGCAGGGTTTTTGCAAATACTTGTGATTTGTTATGGTAAGCTAGTCACTTGGAAAGAAGATTGAATGTACAATGAAACTCACATATGCATAAGAGTACAACAAATATAAGTGCAGTTACAAAAATTGCTTTAACCAAGACATGTCTGGTAACCAACAACTCAGCTAATCTAGCAGGCCTATATTTTGAGGTTCTTGATGAATGTTATTAACAATATCCTTTAAATGACTTAACTCTTTGGAAATAGAATTATCATGATCAGTTAAGTTGAAAAAACACATATTATTAATTTCCTTACAGCTCTTATGGTGTAACAGCAAAAAAAAATCAATGGTAACTCTATTATCAAGAATAGCTTGATGATGCTGCCTTTGTTCCTCATTGAGCATTGCAATAGCCATAGAGGTATGATTAATATTTTTTACTATGGCACAGGCTAATTTCATGACTCTTTTGAATGCTCATACAGCAAGTGTGGGAATTACTACTAAAGTAAATGTGAATGCATCATACTCTGTCTTAGATAACAAAGTTACAGAGTCATCACAACTTTTATCAAGAGGAATGGCACTCTTATTGATTCTCTGAGAGTGATGGTGTCCTAAAAGCTCACTAGATGAAGGTAGAAGCACAGGAATTCTGCTAAGACAACAACATGTGCTGTGTGACATATTAGCTGGAATATAATTAAATGTGTAAGCTCCACAGGAAAAGAACCAGCCAGAAGGCAAAGGAACATGTTGATATGCATAACTAATTGGTTCAGTAGAACTACAATTAAAAGAAGGACTTCCTACTTTCCTACATTTCCTGCTATAATTTTGAAATTTAGCACACATATCTGTTTGATTAAAGGTCACAATAGTGAAGCCAGAATTAAGGACAGGTAGTTAGTGTAGAAATAGGAAATCGGGTCAATTCAAGGAAATGAAGCCATGAAGCCATCTGCCTTTGGAAGTTGGAGACTGCCCCTGGAAGAATGGAATGTCAAAGATCTCCGGAGCCCAGTGATGACCAAATTTACCTGCCTTTATCAAGGACTGCAAGCAAGGAGATGCTAATTAATGCCCCCTGGCCCTTATCTGCCTGAATCACCTTGGCCCTCCCCCTGCCCATGGCTTCTCACTTAATGCAAAACCAGGCCTAGTCACGAAGGCAGGAAGGAGAGATAAGGGGGGGAAAGAACTGGAGAACAAAAGAGACTTTAACCTATAAAAGATGCACGGTGTGCTCACTTCTTGGGACTTTTAGAACATCAGCCATGGCCCCCTTCTTCCTGCCAGGAGAAGTCTGTATTATTACCTTTAAATAAAACCTGCTTAATATGCTTGCCTTGGCGTGCTTCTCTAGTGTTCAATCTTCAACATTAGAAGGAGCAGAACTCGTCACCGGTAAACGGCGGTATCAGATTTGGAGGTTCCACCGAGATTTACGCCAAGGTAAGTAAGCTTCTCTCTCCACACACCCCACATCTGTTTGAGGTACATCTTTCTTTCTGTATCTTTATTTTTGGAGGGCAAAATGGGCACCCGTCGGCTACTTAAATGCAGTTAGTGCAGCCGCCATCCTTAAGACTCGGGTGAGAGGTTTCCCGGCCCAGGCAAGTTTCCAATCCCCTGCTCTGCAGGCATGTTGGGGCTCTGCTGAAGCCGTTTCCTACTTTTCTGTCCAGGCCCGGAGCGCAATTGCCGCAAGTACACAGTGTCCCTAGTCCTGATCTGCCCAGGATGCGTGGAGGTGGAGGAAGGGTTGGAGCAACTGCGGGGTTCTCGGCCCGGGCTACTCTCGGGTGGACCCCAAAGGTTCCTTCTCCAGACTCCCCCTCCCGACAGCCCTGAAGGGTATCCAGGCTGATCAGTAGACAATGGCACTGAGGGAAAGCGCCAATCACCCTTGCCTCCGTATGGGCTGTACAGTGCACAACACTCCCACACATCCACTCCCTCCTGGATGCTCCCCTTCCCTTGCCGGTCAGACATTAGGAATTCAAGCTGTAGGATTAAGGCCTGGGATGATTAGTATGAAAATGCCCAGGTTCCCTTTGTTTGCATAGTTAACCTTCACTAGTCTAGACACTAGAGTCTCCCCATTACTGTTCCCATGCTTAAATGTGCTCACTGTGTTCTCTTTAAGCTGCAAGAGGGAGGCATTTAAAAACCCCTCCCGTGTGACCCTCCAAGCAAAGGGTGTTATACGCCTAATAACCAATAGATGTCCCCTCACCCTCCGGAGATTCCTTTAGTTTACAGGGCAAGAAGATAGGTAAAAAGCACACTTTTTACTTTTGTCATCGTTTTTCATAATTAGGAGTTTATAGTGGCAGGGAGGAAAGCAGTAATGCCCTTAAGTCTGAATCCTCCAAGGGTCTCTAGCACAGGGCAAACTAGAGCCCCAGCACTTTGCCAAAGGAGGCCAGAAATACTTTGGCAAAGCCAGGTAGTGAGAGACGGGTTTTCTGGACCGGATTGAAGCTCAAACTTAGGGAGACGTCCCTGCACATAGTCTCCGGCGCGGACGCCTGAGGTCTATTTTTCTTTTCTTCCACTTAGATGGGAGCTTCACTCTCAACAGTATTGCCAGGTTCACCACTAGCCTGCATACTGCTAAATTGCAAATGATCAAGAAAAGTGCCTTTCATATGTTACCATGCTTGACAGCAATAATCTCCACCATGAGAGGAGAAAGTCTTGAGGAATCGCCCACTAAGGGAGGAAAATTGAGGGAACCCTCCCAACTTAAGATAGACAAAAATTTAAGGAGGCTTTTGGAGGATCCTAATAAATATTGAGATGTTTCAAAACTTATGCCAGGTATTTGACCTCACCTGGAAAATTATGCTATTAACCATCTAGAGCACAGGCAGTTCCCAGAAGCCATCCTAACTGGGATTCAAATAATGAGTAGGATGCGTAAAAAAACTATTATGCAGCCTTCAGGAAAGTCCTGCTATTTTCATGGAGAGACTTAGAAAAGCAATAAGAAAACACACCACTCTGAATCCTGAATCCATAAAGGGCCACCTACTTTTAAAGTATAAATTTATCATTTAGTCAGCCCCAAATATTTAGAGGAAATTACAAAATTGGCACGTGGCCCTGATCAATCCTCAGATGATCTTCTCCAGCTTGCATCTTCTGTTTTTAATAGACATCAAAAGAAAGAAAAGGGAACATATAGGCAAGAAAAAGGACTTATTAAAGATCATTCAAACTGATAGAAACTTTTAATGCCTTGCAATAGTCCATGCAATTTGCCCATTTTAGGAGTTAAAAAGCAAACTGCCTAGTCCAAGACCTTAGAATAATGAAGCAGTAATTTCCCCCACCCTGTAGTTCTTAATTCATACACTTTTATCTTGGATTCCAACTGCTGCTTGGTTTACTGTTAGATTTAAAAGATGGTTTTTCCTGTTTATGCTAGACTCTGAATAGCAATTTGTTTGCCTTTGAGTAACCAGATACTGTATCTCAACTAACCTAGACAGTATTGCCTCAGGATTTAGATGGCCCTCACCTGTTCCGGACAAACCTTAGCTAAGGACTTAACAAAATTCAGAGATAAAACATCTGTGATTGTTCTCCAGTAAGTAAATGACATCCTTTGTGTGTCTCCACCCAGGAGGAATATCAAAAGGCCATTGCAGAACTCCTAAACTTCTTAGCTAATAGGAATTATAAGATCTTAAAAAGTAAGCTTAATTATGTCATCAACAGGTTCAATACTACAGGAAATAGCCACCATAGGACAATATTCTGCCCCAGGAAGGGGCCTTACTTCAAGCTCCTGTCCTCAGCTTACCTATGAAGCAAGATTTAACCTGTTTGTCACAAAAGGGGAAAATAAATCCTGGATAGGCAGCCATAGGCAGCTCAATAACCAATGGCATATCTCAGTGAGGAACTTAGCAAAGTAGCTTCATTCTCAAAAGAAATGGAAAATAAGGTCTCATAATTTTCTTTGACATCCAACCTGTCCTAATGAAATGACTAAAATGCCCTAGGCACAAGGTTTCTGTTAAAACCTGTTAGATCCTTCCAGATCTCAGTCAAGGCTTACATTGAAATGTAAATAAAGGAAGCCTAAAGGCTCAGTAGGAGACCGGTCTCAAACCCAAAGAAAAAAAGGTAAAAAAAGAGCCTTACCTAAACTCCAGCAAAAGTAAATTTTATGGTGCTTTACTAAAGTAATTAACGGCCGTATCATTTTTCCAGGACTCTTGTTTTTTTTAATTCTATATATTTTTTGAGCTCATGATTTTTTTGATAAGTTCTATTTTTTTATTCAACTACAGCTTTTGAACATCTGTTACATTGCAATGGAGATTCACCTATAAAGTTACAAGGCCTTTGATTTTGTGTTATTTGTATGTCGTGCTGTCTGGTGTTGTCTGTATCAAAACTGAGCGCTCCTAAAATTAAAATTTAAAAATGGATCCAAATACTTTTAATTCACGTGATTTAAAGGTTCAATTCAAATTGGGTAAACTAATGAAAGTAAAATGTCTTTGAAAATAACTCGCAAGTCTCTAGGTGGTCAATCTAATAAAATATTGATGTTAATAAAATGTCTAATATCAATTGTTTCTAGGACTTTTCTTCAACAGGAAAGAGATAGCAAATACTGTTCAGGACACTTGCCTGCTTTCTTGGTTTTTACAGAATAAGTGAATTAGAGTTAACATGTATGGGATTACTCAAATGTGTTTGTAGAGACATCTGATTAATTTTCAAAGTTAAAATGCTAATTGTTAAATAACATCAAGTACTCTTAACTCTTTAAATTCCATGGGGTATCATACTTAAACATTATTGGTGTTTTTATAGGTTGGTAAATAAAAGGGTTTAAACTTGCTTTGTGTCATCACTAAACTAAAAACAAGGTTACTAAGAGTTATGTCCTAACAAGTGCAATTCTATATACAAAGGGTCCCAAAAGTTTCAACTGTGTTTCAATTAGAGTACTATAAACAACAAAATATTTAATCTTATTAAAATAGAGCAATTTATCTAAATTCAGAAATTTCATAAGAGTTGTTTCAGAATATGAACAAAAAAGGGTCAACAGATAGGAAAGAGAAAATAAAAGGTTCTGGGTATGGAAATATATTTAGTAAAAGGGAAAAGGAAATGTTTCTGTGTGATGAAATACATGAGGGTCTAAGTAAGTGCTAAGAAAGTCTGTGTACGTAAAGGGCAAGTTTCAACAAGTTTGCGTGTAACTAAGTTGGTTGTATGTATGTGAAACAGCTAAAGCTATTTAAGGTTTTTCCTAAAGTGAAATACTAATGTTCTGATATAAACCAAAGTTTAATCTATATGGTAAAATGACATGGTTAAATGGCAAGGATTTCTTAGAAACACTAATTTACTCTTAACTTTGTGTCTATTAAGTTTTTTTCTTTAGAACAATTAGTCTTAAAAATTGGGGTTTATACAATTATGGTTAAACAACTGTTAGAGTATTATACTGTGTTACAGAGTCTACATTTTTCTTTAAAAACTAAATTTGATAAGAAAAAAAGTGTCAAGGTAATTGTGAAGTGGTCACTAGTTGTATATTAAATGTGTTCATATTTTTCAGGTATACAAGTTTTAAAGCAGGGAATTTATCCAGCTGCTATTCTCCAGATTAAACTTGTCTGTAATGGTAATTTTAAACTTATAAAGAGTAAATTTTATTGGGGATTTATTTCTATCATTTAATGTTCTATTATAGGACCTGTTATCAATAGGGTATATGTAAAATTTGTTACTTTTTACACTGAGATAAAGAATTTCAAATGTAGATGTATTTCTAAACATTAGAGCCTGACTTGTTTAAAGGTTAATTTTGTGAAACATGAAAATATTTTGCCACTTTGACACACAAAAGGAAAGTTAAAAACTCTCTCAGCCTTTCTTTGATTCATGTTTTAGATACAATGTTAAATTGTGTTAATTATAAAGTTTATATAGACTCAGGAAACAGTATATGTAAACTACTTAATGATATTTAAGGAAGAAGCAAAAATCAACATCAGAATTAGAACACTTAAGATTTGTAAGGAGCCACGCCTTACCTGAGATAAGGCTCTGCCTCCCAGCTTACTGCATGTTAGAGTGACTCCAAAATAAGTCAGACTTCAGCTTATTTAAAGTTATAATCAAAAGATTGTTTTTTTGTTGTAAAATTACTATGATCTCAAATAGGGAATATAATGTGGTTCTCAGTCAAAACTCAAGATAGCTATTATACAAGCTGAATATATTTTTACTCTTGCTAATTTCATTTTGTAAAATTGTTACCTGTTAATGTTTTGCAGAAGTAGCTGCTTCAAGAACACGCAACCTAGGTAACTTGTGATAATAAGCCATCACCTATAGAACAGATAGTGGTAACTTCCAGTACTAATGCAGACTCCAGTTAGATAAAAGGGTAAATAACTGTTATGGACATTGAATTTAAAGCCCAATACTCTTACTTTATGACTGGTGAGACTGGCTTGCTGGATGATTAAGATCAAACTTAGAGATTGGAATTAAATACAGAAGGCAAGATAGACCAGTATTTGGATCTTTTGCCCTCAGTCAGCCTGAACCCAGGGAATAAGAGGACTTCTCTAAGGAGTGCTGCAACTCTGGGTCACACAACCTCCTGATCAAGGAGATTGTTGAGACTAGAGGATGAAAAATCACTCAGTGCATCTGCTGCAGAGGAGGGTCATGGAAAAAGGGAGACATCCCTTAATGCTTCCAAAGGAAGTCACCTCATCAAGGAGACCCTACCTAACCAATGGCACTGGTGGAGCTAAGAAGCTGCTCCTAAGTTCTCTACAAGTGGCCCCTGTGGAACTCAGCTGACTCTTTAACAAGACAGGAACCAGGTCAATTTGACCAGCTTGATCTTAGACACCCAGCAAAACAGTGAAAACCAAAATATAACCATTCTTGGGCATTTAAAAAATTAATAGTTAAATGTAACTTAAGATGTACACTTGTATTAGCCCACTAGAATAAAGACTGGAAGCTACAAATGAAAGAAAGATTCTTCAGCAAATGTGCCTGATAACTATCAAGAGAAACTGCCAGAGTCAGAAGTTTTTAGTCAGTTTAAGGCCTGCAGACCTTCCTAAGCTACACAGGTAGATTTAATCTATGTTTGCTCGTATGATTATCTAGCCCTAAGTAACAGAAGTATAGAGCTCTCTACTAAACACAGGTTATACCAATAAAGGGATATTTTACAAAATCAGATGACATTAAGTAGCTTAACTATATTTTCTGGGACATCTATGACATTAAGAGTTAAATGTTGTGTTTACATTCCTGATAACCTGGACAATGTTAAAGTTCCCAAATAAAGGCCTTGTCCTTTCCAGCCTTTGCTAGGCCTAGTTATAGAAACAATTTCTCAGTTCTTCCACCGCCTGGTGAGAGATTGACTTCTGTCATTTTCATGATACTCAGTGGCATGTTCCAGATGCTGCAACATTTACTTTGTACTAATCTCATTTCAGTACTCTACTTTGTACTAATCTCATTTCAGTACTCATGTCTTTTTGTTCTTCTATCATAGAAGCACCCACCCCCAGATGACTTTACAACCTGCTCTTCCCCAACCAGACTTCTACCTTGGACCCCTCGATTGACCCGATTTTTAAAAAAGGAACTCCAAACTGCTTTACCTTTCACTGCCCCCTTTCAGCTTCGAAGCAGCCAGAACGACCGACGCCCCTTTTCCTTAAAGCAGTTAGGAGTTCCTATAGCTAAAGGGGGGAATGAAGCCAGAATTAAGGACAGGTAGTTAGTGTAGAAATAGGAAATCGGGTCAATTCAAGGAAATGAAGCCATGAAGCCATCTGCCTTTGGAAGTTGGAGACTGCCCCTGGAAGAATGGAATATCAAGGATCTCCGGAGCCATTGATGACCAAATTTACCTGCCTTTATCAAGGACTGCAAGCAAGGAGATGCTAATTAATGCCCCCTGGGCCCTTGCCTGCCTGAATCACCTTGGCCCTCCCCCTGCTCTTGGTTTCTCACTTAATGCAAAACCAGGCCTAGTCACGAAGGCAGGAAGGAGAGATAAGGGGGGGAAAGAACTGGAGAACAAAAGAGACTTTAACCTATAAAAGATGCAGGGTGTGCTCACTTCTTGGGACTTTTAGAACATCAGCCATGGCCCCCTTCTCCCTGCCGGGAGAAGTCTGTATTATTCCCTTTAAATAAACCTGCTTAATATGCTTGCCTTGGCGTGCTTCTCTAGTGCTTAATCTTCAACATTAGAAGAAGCAGAACTCGTCACCGGTAAACGGCGGTATCAATAGGAGTCAGGAATTCCATATCATTAGAGGGTTTTTTAATAGAAAGCATACCACAATTATAGCAGTGTTTATAGGAAATAATCATGTTGAAGGCTGAAAATATTGTCATATTCTTTATCTTCAGGACAGGATGACAAACA
This sequence comes from Sciurus niger, assembly GCA_020740815.1. NCBI lineage: Eukaryota > Metazoa > Chordata > Mammalia > Rodentia > Sciuridae > Sciurus > Sciurus niger. Next base: position 12,555 of record JAHUXG010028021.1, on the reverse strand, counting down.
GGTGAAAGGCAAGATCCTAGCACCATGCTCATATGTGTATCCTGATGGATACAAATTTCAGAGGAATTAATAATTTCTGCCAAAAAATCACAAGTATTATAATGAGTATGATTGGTTAAAGTAGAAGATGAGCATGAAGGGGTGCTGTATTTTATCAAATGCTTTTTCTGCATCTATTGAAATAATCATTGATTCTTGACTTTAAGTCTATTAATATGGTGAATTACATTTATTGATTTCCAGATGTTGAACCAACCTTTCATCCTTGGGATGAAACCGACTTGATCATGGTGCACTATCTTTTTAATATGTTTTTGTATGCGATTTGCTAAAATTTTGTTTTGAATTTTTGGGTCGATGTTCATTAAGGATATTGGTCTGAAATTTTCTTTCCTCAATGTGTCTCTGTTTGGTTTAGGTATCAGGGTAATATTGGCTTCATAGAATGAGTTTGGGAGGGTTCCCTCCTCTTCTAGTTTATGGAATACTTTGAGAAGTATTGGAATGAGCTCTTCTTTAAAGGTTTTTTAGAGGCATGAGCATTGGAATTAGCAGTGATAATAGCACACATTAACAGGAATATGTTCTTGGATCTGGATTGGCCTCTGGTGACATTTGCTCCACTTGATGCATCAGATTCTTCCTATGTGCCCATGTTATGGCATGATGTCTTCTAGAGCTTGGGCGTCTCAATCATCCTACTGGTCCTGGTGTGGACTGAGCATCTTCATCCTCAATCTTCAACTGTACCATCTGCCTTGTTAGTTGAGTCAACTGCTTTTGTTGTGGCTCGTCTGACATTTCTTGCCGGCACCTAGATGGGCAATGTTGCTGATTCTGGAAAGACACAAGCAAAACCTCCACCTTGGGTTAGAAGAGAATGAGGAACTTTCCATTCATTTGTCAAGGGATCCTTCCATTTAACAAATGGTAATGGTGATGGAGATGATAGAAGTGATCCCCAGTGTTTATAGGCAGGAGATATTCAAAGCAAATAAAAAGCTAAAAAATTAAGGTAAATAAGGAAGATGTTAATATTTCTCCAAGGGAGGTTGAGTTTCCCCTTTCCTTTTGTTTTTGAGTTTTCAATGAATGATTTGCATGCACTATGCTTTCCTGTCCTTGAGGGTTATGAGGAATACCAGTAAGATGACAAATGTTACATGATGTACAAAATTGTTTAAATTGAAACTAACAAATCATGGCCCATTATCTGTCTTCAAAGACCAAGGTATTCCCATTATCAAGAATGCTTGTTTCAATGCCTGAATGGCATGTTTTGTTTTCTCACCACTTAAAGCAGTACCATAAGGTAACTTGAATATATATCTATAATTACATGAACAAATATTAATATTTCAAAGAAGGAACCTGAGTGACATCCATTTGTCATAACTTATTTGCTTGTAGACCTCTCAGAATTACTCCTTGAGATTGAAGAGGTCCTAAGGGCACAAGGGTGCACACTTATCACATGTCCAGACCAAATGTTTGCATGTTTCATTACCTTTAGTTAAATGTCCTGGTAAGTTAATATGAGATCTTCTATCTTGGATAAACCAAGGATTAGCTTGATTTTCTACTAGAAACGTTAATGTGTCCATCGCTTGATCCAGCAGGCACAATGAAGGTCTAAAAGTAGAGTATGGGAAACTTTTTGCTAATTGAGTTGCATAAGCACTGTCAGAAAAGAGACTAAAAGATTCTGGGCAAACCTCAAAAGCCTTAATTATTGCTATTAACTCCCCTAAGTGTGGTGATCCACTAAAGTTTTCCTTTATTATTCTTTGTTATTTTGTAGGTGATAAGATTAAAATCCCCCCACAAGTTCTATTCACATCAATAAAAATTACTGTGTCTTCTGGCAAGGATTTAGATTGAGGAAAAACTTGTTGAGTATCAATAGTAAAATATTCAATGTTTGAAGCAGTTTGTCTTTAGGCAAATGATTATCTATTTCTCCAGTCAATCCTTCCATTAATATTTGACACTTTGAATGTTAGCTAGTAATGAAGCAAAATGATCACATGAAAAAGGAAGGATTATAGTATCAGGTTTTTATCCATATTGAGAACTCATTATATTTCATAATTTTTGAGCTAAGAGTAACAGTGTATCCACCCATGAGTGTATCTTAGATAATTCACTTCTAGTCAAATGTGCCCACTATAAAGGTTCTGATTGATAAATTAACCCTGTAGGAGTCAATCTTGTAGATAGGACTATACCCAGAAGTGGTCTGAGGGGATCACATTATCCTAAGCTCAATGATTGACTTTCCTTATTTACCAAATTATAGTCTCCTTAGCTTCTTCAGTTATAATTCTAGTGCTATTAGGATCAGATGAGACTTCTAAAAGCATATATAGTGGTTGTAACTGATTTGTAGTGATTGGCAAGGCTGTAGGAATCCAACTAATGTTCCCACATAATTGCTGTAATTCAGCCAAATAAGAGTTTTCAATCTGTAACTGTGGCTCTAGAGGGCGCACTTTGACAAAACATACCCCAGGAAGGAGTGAGGTGGCACCTTTTGAACTTCATTGGAAGCAATATTAAGGCACAAATCTAATAAATTCTGCTGTAGTTGTTTGAATGACTTAATTAATATATGTGCATCTTGATAAGGTATTAGGATATCATCCATGTAATGAATTATGTAACACAAACCCTGTAGTGGCCTTGTCGCATGTGCCACATAATGGTGACACATTGTAGGGCTATTTTTCATTCCTTGAAGTAAAACTGTCCATTGCAATTTCTTTGAGGGCAGACTATGATTAACTGTGGGAACAGTAAATGCAAAATATGGTTTATCTTCTGGATGCACGGGAATTCAAAAGAAACAGTCTTTGATATCAATTTTTATAATATGACAATATTTTGATATAGAGGATGGATGTGGCAGTCCTGGTTGTAAAGTTCCCATTTTTTTATATGACAATTAATGACTCTCAAATCACGTAATAATCTCCATTTATTTTTATCTGTTTTTTGAATAATGAACATAGGAGTATTGTGAGGACCAACAGAAGGTTCAACATGACCAGCTTTCAATTGTTCTTCAACTAATAAAATTAAATAATTGATCTTTTCCTGAGTTAATGGCCACTGTTCCACCCATCTGGGACTGTAGTGTTCCATAACAATTTTATGGGATCTGGTTTAATAAGAGAAACTGTGGCCTTTAGAAATGGGGGTGCCTCCTACGTTCATCTGTTTTGTTGTGAATAATTACATCATCATAGGTGGTTTGTCATCTGTTGTGTTCACTACATCCATACCTTCCAATAAATCTCTGCCAAATCATTTGTTGTGTAATCCTTCCACAACTAAAGGAGTAATTGAGCCTTTCATACCATCCATGTCTTCCCAAATTATGGGATGTTTAAGTTTTCAGGAAGGTTATCCCCGGAACATTAGGTCCTTGTTCTGTTCTCCATACTAAATTGTCAACTTCCTCCACTCTTAATAATGTTATATCAGCTCCTGCATCTACTATACCTTAAATGCTATTCCATCAAGCTTAGTTTGCATTCTTGGTTTATTCATTTGCACTGGAATTGTCCCCATTACTTTCAGATTATTTGTCCCTCTTGGTCCTGGGGCTGAGGGCTGCCTCTTTTCCAGTTTAAAGGCTTCCCTGTATTATCCGATTTTGATCTACAGTCTCTAGCCCAGTGAAAACCTTTATAACATGTCAGGTATTTAGAATGAGGAACCTTTGTGACTGTCCTTGTTTAAGGTTTTCAGATGGGCCCTCTCTTGAAAAGTGTCCTCTATCTCCACAAGCCCAACACGTATTTGAGCCTTTCTCTTGAATATCTCCCTTTAAATTTAAACAGCTAAAGCTTCTGCTAATGCCATAGCCTGAGCAGAATTTGTCCCTATATCTTTGCATGCTAACAACCAATCATCCATATTTCCATTTCTAAACAGTACTATCACTCATTGACATTCAGATGTCACCCCTTCAAATACCACCTCTTTAACAGTGCCTCTGCTGCTGCAGCATGCTCTACCTTTTGGTTAACTGCATCTGTGGCTCTAGCCACAAAGTCTACAAAGCTTTCATTAGGCTTTTGGATTAACTTAACTAATGGCTTAGAAGATTCCTTAGTAGGGACCTGTTGTAGAGTACAGAGAGCACACGATCGAAACTGATCAAAATATTGGGGTGGTCCCAGTGCCTGTGTAGCTGGAGGTGCATAAATTCCATTACCATGTAAACAATCCACTTTAATGGCGCACCATTCGATTTCTTTCTGCTTTTTATTCGCATTGATCCATATATGCAGTTTTCCAGAGTAAAAATTGCCCTCCAGGCAAACAGGCAAGCATTAATTACATCCAACCAAAAGGACAATTTAAATCTAAACTAATTTTTTCTATCATCTGATCAACGTATGGGGATCTTATGCCGTTCTACAAGGTGGCTTTTCTCAATGATTTTATAATTTTAGGTGGATGTGGATACCATCGTAGTGTCCTTTGAGCATTTATTTCTGGATTAGCTGTAAAAAATTGAATTACATTATCATTAAACTCTGAATGTGTTTAGAAATCATTTGGCGGAGGGATGACCAAGCATTAGAACCTGCAGTAAGGTCCCTAGAATTGCGTAAGTGTTTAAAGTTCCTCCCTTGGGGACTTTCCTTTTCCACTAGGGGGAGCTGTTGCTTCACTCCTTCTTTCTGGATAGGGTTGGGGGGCATGAGGAATGTGAACCAAGAGGCTCCTCAGCAAAAATTGATTGCGTGGGTATTTCCTGTTCTACTGTTACTTGCAGAGGACAAAGAAGAGTAGCAGGAGGGGGCTATCTTCAGCTATATCTGCCGCGTGGTCTCCGCCATCTTCCCCAGGAAGACTACAGTTTTTGTTCCACCTTCCTCTCTAGTCCTAGAGAGTAAAACTTCCGGATCTACATTCTCTGTTGGAACTCCCTTTAAAGAAGAATAAATCGCCATTATTATTGGATAAAACGGTGCTGGTGGGATTAAACCTCTGGCTTCTGGCTTCTTAGCAGCATATAAAACTCTTGCCCAAACATCAGGATCCCAGAATTTTGCCATGGAAATCTAAGGAGCTGTTTTTTGAAACTTTTCCCAAAATGCTAATAATTCCCTTTCAGACACTTTAATCTGCCTACTCTGTAATAATCTTTCAAAGCATTCACTTGAGGCTCCTTTTATGAAGGAGGTAAATTACCCATTGTGGAGGGTCACTCACCCGACCTGAGGAATGTCAGTGGATCCCTGTCTCAGGTGTCAGATGTTGTTTGAAATGGAGGTCCCATTGAGGTTGAGGACAGCGATGTCTCCCAGTGAACACAGACATCAGAGACCAGGCTGGGAAGGCACAGATCTCATTTTACTTAGGATTGTAGAAGACATATAGAGGCACATTATCCAATCAGGTTAAGATGCTGTTAAAACATAGCAGAACCAACCTATAGGTAAGCCCTACACAGAATTAATGTAAACAAACCAAGTATCCCTAAGTGATTGTTTGCAGCAACAAGTCTGAGACAAAGGACTGGAGAAGGTGGAGCTCCAGCACACAGATTGAGGTGAGGCAGCACCAGCGAGCTCACATTACAACTGCCATGATGCCTGCTGAGTGAGTCTTTCCCTCAGCTGGTAGGTCAGTCTCCATAACTACAAAGGCCTACAATCCATGGCGAATCTTTACCATTTCCTCATTTTTCCTGTCCAGACTCTTTGGTTTATTTAAACCATGGTGTCAGCAACTGCTGTCAAATAACCTTGAGGAAGGTTCCCTACAGGAGAACTTTGCAATGAAATCTGAGCTGCATCAGGCAGGCAGGGGCAGCAGGGTGCTGTCCCAGGGCCAGGTGTGTATGTTCCTGTGACTCTGGATTTCTGGTTAGAAATTTAAGACTTCAGTGCCTTCAGAATAACATGTGTGTAGATTTAAAAATAAATGTTAAGATCTAGTGAGAAATAATGACTGCTTCCAATATGGGCTTAATTATGAGCTGACTCAGAACATCGCAAGAAAATGAACTTTAAATGATATTTCAAAGTATATGTGATGAAGTGTGTGTGTGTGTGTGTGTGATCATTGTTCATTCCTCAATGCAAATGCCTGTGAGGACATGGTGATGACCCAGTCTCCAGGCTCCCTGTCTGTATCTGCAGGAGACATGGCTGCCATCAGCTGCAAGTCCAGCCACAGCCTCTTAGCCAAGAGGAAGGATTATTTGGTCTGGAACCATAGAAGCCAGGACACACGCCCAAGCTGCTCATCAACTGGGCATCCACCTGGGCACCTGGGGTCCCATGGAGGTTCATTGGCAGTGGGTCAGGGATGGATTTCTGTCCTCAGAAGCAGTTGCAGTGAGTGACATGACCAATCATTACCATCAGTAGCATGATAGCTTCACTGGACAGTGCTTCAGGCTTGAGCACAAACCTTCCACCCAGGCTACTGGTTGGGGAGTCTTTGCTGCCCCAGCTGCTTTGTCCTCAAGCCCAGAACTTCCCTGTCTCCTCTCTGCCTGAGAGGTCACTATTTTGAGCAGTCTAATTTAAATGATATTGTCCAAAAAATCCCTTACAAAACTAGTTGCATTTCTGTACATGGATAGCAATATATCCAAAATATAAATCAATAAATTGTTATACTTAAAATAGCATCAGAAGGAATGAAATATTAGGACTCACTTTGACAAATTAGATGGAAGATCTATACAATGGAAGCTATAAAACTCTAATGAAAGAAATTGAAGAAGACAGACATGAATAGAAAAATACACCCTGTTCATGGATAAGAAGATTTAACATGGCTAAATTTCTATGCTCCCAACAGAATATACATATTAAATGTAATGCATATCAAAGCAGCAGTGGTATTCTTCACAGAAATAGAAATACTTCTAAAATGCATATGGTACTACAAATGACTTTCAGAAGTCAATGAAATATTGATAAAGAGAGGGTTGTAAAAAATCATATTTATCAATGTTAAATAAAATCCTTAGTCATATAAAAGGCATGCTACTGTCATACAAATGGATACATAGACTGATGGAACAGAGTAGTGTCCAGAAAAATCCCTCACATTTATGGTCAACTAATTTTTGATGAGGGCATGAAGAAGACACAGTGGGAAAGATTAATCTTTTCAATAAATGTTGCTGTGAAAAACCAATTTTCAGATGTAAAAGAGTGAAATTGAACCCTTATTATACACAAAATAGATAAAAGACTTAAACTATAAAAGTTCTAGAAGAAAATACTGGCAAAAATATTCTTGACATTGGTCTTCACAATATTGTCTTAGATATCAGAGTCAGTCCCCTTTCTCCAAAATCAAATAGAAATAAATGTGATTACACCAAACTAAAAACTTTCTATGCAGCAAAGAAAATAGTAAAATGGAAAGGTAGTCTACAGATTGGGGAAAAACATTTGAAAACCACATATCTGATAAGTGGTTAATATTAAAAATAATTGAGGAACTCTTAATTCAACAGCAAAAAAAAAAAAAAAAAAACCCACAAATATCTGATTAAAAAAATTGAAGAAATTGCCTGGATATTCAATTCTGCAATGAAAGTTTACAAATGCCCAATGGGTACTTGAAAATGTGTACAATAATCCTAAACACCAGAGAAATGTAAATCAAAACCAATGAGTTCCACCTCACATCTCCTAGGTTGGATAACACAAGAAAGACATGTGATATCACCTGTTGGCAAGGGTGTGGATGAAAGGAATCTTGTAGACTTGTGGGAATGGAGATTGGCACAGCCATCATGGAAAGCAATATGGAGATTCTCAAGGTAAATAAAAATAGACCTATAAGACCCAGCAGTCACTTTGCTGGGTTCATACTCAAAGGGAATGATGTCTCTAGTTTGGAGATAGAGGTTAAGCACAGGCTGGTGGTTAGGTCAAAGGATGCGAGAGAAGGAGTCTCAGGATATCTCTGAGATCTGCTGTGAGAACCCTTAAGAGTGGAGCTGCCATTTGTCTGATGGAGAAGACTGTGGAGAGAGCCCTTGGGAGGGATGAGGAATGTGGCTTTGGATATGTTGGGCTGCATGTGCATTAGAATTGCAGGGAACTAGTCAAGTAGTCCCTGGGATGATTGAGACTGGATTTCTGGCTGAGGTGTGCCCTGGGGACTGAGCTCTGAGCACCTCTGCATTGAGTGCTGTACAGAGTAGAGGACCAGGGCCTGAGTTCTGGGTTGTGGAAGAGAATGAGTAACGAGGAAGGTGATTGAGAAGGAGTCATGGGGAGGGGGAATGGCAGGAGGGAGTGAGGTCTTGAAGCTCAGGGAGAAAGTGCATGAGGATGGGTGTGGCTGTGGTGCTGAATGCCATTGGGGGTCTAGTAGAATAGGATGGGTGTGAGCTCCGCACTGGGCCATGTGCAGGTCTCAGGTGACCTTGAGCAGGAGTTTCAGTGAGACTGTGGGGTATTATCTTCAATGGGGAAGCCTGACACAGAACTGAGTGCAAGTATTGGGCATGGTGACCATGGACAGCTGTCCCCATGGTCTTTATAGTGAGGCACAGAGACAGGCCATGTTGGAGGGAGTGTCAGGTGAAGAGCTTTTCTCATTCATAGAGCTCTGAGCATAGAGTGTCACTCCCCTGTGTGAGGATCCATCCTTCCTGCTGGGTCTGGTTCTGGTTCTGATGCTGCTGTTCCTTGGGGTTTCAGTGTGACTCTCACTGTGTTCTTGAGAGCAGAACGTGACCTACTGCTTTAGAGGAGCTGCTAGAGACAGGCCTTTTGTCCTGTGTTGGTGAAGTGAGGAAATGCTCCCTGGTCTTGTGACTTGCTTTCTGTCTTTCTCTGTGGTGCAGGGATTGAGCTCCCGGCCTCCCATGTGGTGGGTAGTACTCTTCCTCTGAGCTGTACCACAGCCCTTGGCTAGTCTTTTCCGAACTTTTGGAAGAAGAAGAGAATGCTTTGGCATATTTCAGATTTGGTGCTTTTCCTCTCCTTGTTGAATTATGGGGTTGTTTTCTGTGACAGGCTTCTGAGTTCCTGGAGGTAGAATACCCAGCAGTTTGGGGTTTCCCGGTGATGTGGTGACCTGGGCTTTTGACCTCTCCCATTTCAAGGTTGTACCTCCCATAACTTGTCAATTACAGTATTGGTTTTCCTGCATCTGACCCTGCCTACTAGAGGCTCCTACCTGTGGGTGTCTGCTTTGGTAAGTGTGATTCCCTGCATCTGCCCTTTATCATCTGCTTTCTGCCTCCCCAGTCTTGGGCAGTGTCTGGCCCTGGGACCTCACTTCTCTGATGGGGTCCATGGAGTTGTTGAGTTTTCAGTTGGCTCAGCCTTTGCTGGTGGCTGCTCCTTACCTGGTGGCTGGAATGCTCTGCTCTTCCTGCCAGCATCTTCACGTCCATCCAGGTTCATCTATTCTCAGTATTAAAGGAGATCCTGGTGCCCTGACCATCTGCTGTCATGAGATGTCCCTGTCTGTCTCCTCCCTGGGGTCCAAAACCCTGTTCTTAGCTAGTCTGGGAATGGCATGTGTTTTGGCTTCACTCTCACAGTGAGCTCACAATGTTACCTGAAGTGTGTATTATATAACTAGCATGTAGCTTAGATTTCAATAATTTTTATATTTATGGGAGATTTTCTTAAAAATATAATGAAATACTCAAAAATATGAAGTGAAACACGGCTTAATTACATTTATTGTTTCTATTTTCCCACCTGTTTTGTGGTTCATTTCTCTGTTCTCTTGATTTTCCTTGCATAAATCACTTTCTTATTATTTTTCTTCATGGAACCTTGTTAATTACACATGGTTTTATACTCTTCCAGGGATTGTTACCTCACATTTCCTGAGGGAATATTTCAGATGTGGGTTTCAGGTGTAGCTTAGTGGTGGAGCATAGGGAGGAGCCCAGCTGATCTGGGAATTTGCATGGAGCCTCCTTAACAGATGGGACAGGAGCTGAGCCCTTGACTCTAGACTGGGATTCTCCATCGACATGAGTTGTGCTCAGGGAAAGGACAAGAGGCTAGGTCAGAAAGCAGAGGAAACCTCCCCCATTGCCATGGACTGTCCCAGGATGCTGCCTGCTTGTGGTCTCTGTGGGCCTGTCATATGAACCAGGGCCTTCACTGAATCTTTTGCTGACCTTCCCAGGCAAGATTAGACTTGTTGTCAACATCATCTTCACCTTGACCTCAGGGACTCTCCTGAGTGACCATTTCCCTCATGTCATTCCCAGGCATCTGAGTGGGGTAGAATCCCCTTTTGGAAGCTCACCTGTACTCTCCTAGCCTCATAGGAACATGTGAGGTGAAGTGAGGGGCAGCTTGTCAGGGTGTTTAGGAACCACAGAGGCAGTAGAGACCCAGAGTCTGCATGAAGCCCACTTCCCCAGCTCAGGCAAAACCTTCCACCCTCTAGGTGACTTATGAGGGCCTTTTTGTACTCACATCCTTCCCGAGATGGAGGCAGGCAGTGGAGTGGTGGCAGCAGGGTGACTGTGGTCTGTATCATCACAGTATCCCTGTTGGGTCCTGGACTAATGAGAAATGGCAGATTGCCACTTAAAAGACGTTTTCTTGATTTTCCTTTCATTGGTTATTGCAGGCTAACTCCTTTGTGAGTTAGTGATGAAGCTATATCCCAGTTTCAGAAAGAAGTGAATTTGGAAGCACCAGGGCACCTCTAGAAGTTCCCACTGAACCTGTCTGGGACCCCTGTGTCCAGGTTGGAAACCCTATACATTAGTCTCTGTGGAGACTGGCCAGGCTTCTGCACAAACCCATACAGAACAGTGTTACCATCACTGTGTAGGAGGCTTTGACTGGACCTCAGGAGATGGAATCTGGTTGGCCAGGGGTGACAGGCAGGGAGAGAGGGGGGTCGGGGTCATCACAATATCCCCTGTGGATCCTGAAATAGTGATAGAGAAATGCCAGTTTATGTACAAGTTTATGAGACATATTGTTGTTTCTTTTCTTTCCAAAGAATTACCATTGATTTTGGTTTATACAAGAAAAGTATTATTTTTTAAACAGGTCCCATGATATTTTAGTTAAAGTAGCATCTCTAGAATTCATTTAGTGCATCATCCTTTTCTTATGTGACAATCTTGATCAGAACCTAGGTCCTTGCTTCTTTTGGATTTCATCAGTCACATTAATCAACTTCACCTAACTTATCCTGGAGGACAGAACTGCTCACCTCTCACGTGGACAGAGCAAACATGGGCAGAATGGGGGCCAAAGGCCCACCTCCCTCCCCCTTCTCCTTGCTCATCCACTCTGTCCTCACCAGGAATCCAAAGCGTCAGCAGCTCCAGGAGCTGAGCATGATGTGAAGGTGAGCTGAGGAGTCCTGGTGAGTGAAGGCCAGGTTAGAGCTAAGCTTTTATGTCAGCCTTGCAGGCAGGTCCTCCTCAGGGAGCAGCATGCAAACGTCCTGGTGGGTTCTTGGGGTGAAACAAGCGACGGAGGGAGAGGAGGGAGAGGATATCAAAATTCTTGGTATATTTAGAGAAAAAGCAGTAGAAAAGGAACCCACGCTGTCTGTGGCTGGTAGGAGAGCCCCTCATGGAAGCCTGTCTACGTGGAAGGTTATGGGAACAGTGCCTGTCACCCTAACAGTACAGACCGAAGGATATGGATGTTGCCTGCAGTGCAGCCCCTGAGAGGGGAACATCCGCCCTGCTGACATTCTCGCAGCTAAGGAGAGAAGGTGACAATCTCACATCACAAGTATGGACCTTCTCATTTTCTTCCAACCTCGGAGGAGAAGTAAACTGTTTCCAGAGCTTCTGGTGACAACTGTCACCTGGAGAAACAAGAATGTCAGGACAGTGTTAGACGTCATCTTTTCCTGATCTAGTAATGAAATAAGAGCACAAGGGTCAAAAGAGGCTGGTGAGAAAGAACCCCGTGTTTCAGCTGGAGACACAGCAGCCCGGCCCAAGGACAGAGAAGGGACATGTCCAGCTGGGGAAGCGAGGGGGAAATTCCTGGGTGCTGGGTCTATGAACTGGGACATCCTGTCCTAGTGATCTCCATGTGTGTGACACTCAGAGCCATCCAAACACTTCCCAAGAGATGAAGCTCTTGAGGCCATTGAAAAGAGCGGGCAAGGGAGGATTCTGTGAGCTCTTTCTCATTAATGATAGAGAATTCCTCCCCCTCTGCCCTTCCTTGTCAGGGACACTGGGCAGCTGGTGTCACAGTGTAAATTTTTAATAGATTCCACGTGTGAGAAGAGGTGAGAGTGCAGACTATTTCTCTGATTCAGGTTGATTTTATCTGCACTGCTTTTCTCTTGGGTTTTGCTCCACATGGTCACTTTGGGTGGGTTCTGTGTCCACTGGACAGGGACATTAGTTTCAGACTTCCTCCTCCCAAGGTGTTACACACTGAGCCTGTGTTGTTCTGCCTGACAAGTCTGTTCTGCTTCTTCCCAGAGCCCAGGTCACCTGACACACCTTCTCCACAGGTGGAATCCTGGTGTGTGGGCCTTGAAGCAGTTAAGGGCCTGTCATGGTTTCTCCTGGCTTAAACAAACCTCTGAGGCTGT